>MU225447.1:2741497-2754372 GCA_018584345.1 Thuja plicata
ATTAGGAAGAGAATTTTCCTAGTACAATAGGACTTCGATGATGAGAAAATGCACCAAAATTGATTAGAATTGTAAGGTGCCAATTTTGGGGTGTTACATTTTGCCCCTCTTTGAATTGATGTGTGAGAAACACATTGATTCAAAGAATAGTCTAATGTGAAGGTGAAGATTTTGGAAGTCTAGGTTAGGTTGCCAAGACACTGATCAGATCGAGAAGTAGAATCATCTAAGAGAAGATAGGAATCGAGGTTAGATTTCCCCAATGTCCATTGATAACTGATGAATATTTAGGACTATCTCTAGAATCAGGGTTAGATTGCCCTGATACGAAGGTTAGCCCTCCGAGATCCAGGTTAGGTTGCCTAGATAATGATCTAAAGAGATTTTGAGAGACATCTTTAGAATGAAGCATAACTTTCAAGAATTAGGGTTAGATTGGCCCAATACCCAATGAGATTTCAAGAACCATCTATATAATGAAGATTGATCCTTGAGGATCTGAGTTAGATTGCTCAGATACCTAGAAAGATAGATGACAAGATGACAAGATGCAAGGCATCAAGATGCCCCTAAAGATTCAAGATCATGGAATATCCAATTTTGACTATAAGGTACCAAAAATTGAATATTCCCCAAGTGATGAGATGCCCCTAGTGATGGGGACTTTTGATTTAGATCAGACAAATTCGAGCATGATGCAAAAAGATTCAATGATGCAATCATCCTAACCCCTCGGGAGCAAAATCGAAAGATGACACATTAGAATGATGATTGACAGCCAAAAGATTATAGATAGAAGCAAGATCAAAGATCCAGAGAAAGTCCAAAATAGATCAAGAGAAGGCAGAATTGATTTAGAGCGATCGGGACATCCTGTTGATTAGGTTTGACCAAGGTTGACTAGAATTGACTAGAGTTGACTTTGATGAAAAGATTGTAGAAGTTGATAAAATGATAACGAGAGATAATTCTGACAAGAAAGCGACGTCATAAATTTGACTGCACAAGCGTCCGATTGCGTTAGTCCTAAAATTTTAAAATGTGATTTTGAGCTGCTTAGGAGTGTTAGATTTTGATTTTGATTTCGATCATGAAAATGGATTTAGAACCAGACACTTGTGCAATCAAGAGGAAGCCAGGATAAAAGATGAGGACCTTCAAAAAATGAGAAGACAATGAAGAGAGCACCAAAACTGTCATGATGCAAGCCTAAAATGCAAATGCAAGCCTAAGCTAAATGCAACCCTAGGACTTGGTTGTTGGACTCATCGCATAATTATCATCATTGAGTACTTTGGAACATTGGAGTCAATACAATTCTCACTAGTGCTACTGCGACCATAAGAATATGAATATGACTTTCATCAGATAAAATGTAGGAAACAAACATAAGGACCAGGGCACAAAAGCCAAGGTGACCTGAACATTGTTTCCAATTTGATATAGTAAGAGTACATAAGTAAACAAATAGAGCAATAAAAATCAAAGAGATAGTTCCAACCTCCCCTTGGTGTACAAATAAACAAGATTGAGGGATGTGAGGCTTTTCCACCTTAATGCAGAAGCTCTTATCACATACACCCTGTTTATTTGACATTGCTAGATTATCGAAACCACACCCACAAGCAGTAGACAAAGAAAATATCAGTGAAATTCATGAGAATAGACAACATACAAAGAAAGAGTCAATCACAGCTCAGCACGTTTCAAGGTTTACGAATGTGCCTATGTTTGGGGTGTTGAAAAACACCGTTGTGCTTGTGAGTGCAATGTGTTTGATTTCTATTGAGAGATGTTCATGTGTGAGATATCCAATGTGTGTTAAAAAATATAGATGTGTCCAAAGAGAGTGTTGAAAAACACTGTTTGATTGAGGTGTTGAGAAACACCAGTTTGTGCCAGAAGATAGTTGTCCTTTAGACAAGATTAATGACTCAAGTGTAAACTAAAGATACGATCGAAGTGGGGAGCCATGCCCCCAAGTGACGAATGGATTGATGTCGAACATGCAGATAGCGCATCAATGTGAGAAATCTTAGTAATATAGCGATAGTAGGCAGACATAGTGAGAACCATTGGTGACTGACATGAGAGAGATTCTCAAGCATAAAGATCGATGTGAGATCTAGGCATCAACAGGAAGACTCAGTGAGAACCACTGGTGACTGATGTGAAGAGGAGAGAGAATCCCAAAAGATAGGACAATGCCCCATAGACCAGGAAGGTGCCCCCAAGTGTGACCAGTTTCAATCCATGTGAAGTTGAGAAAAATCTCAAAGATGACTGAGAGCGAATGCATGAGAAAAAAAACTAAAGCAGGAAAGCACACTAAAGCGGGAAAGCAAGCTGAAGCAGGAAAGCAGGAGAGCAAATTGCAAGAAAGCCAAGAGATGCTATGATAGATAGAGCCTTGCGGAACAAGAGACACCTGTTTATCAGGTTTTCACCATCTTGGTAGAAATTCTATTTTTGCTACCATGACGCCTGTTTACCAGGTTTTCATCAATGGCACATTTTTCTCTTTTTCTCTTTTTTTGTATTTTCATGTTTTTTATTTTTTTGAATTTTTGAATTTTTTGATTTTTTTGTACTTTTATTTTTTTCAAATTTTTTTGTTATTATCAAGGCACCTATTTACCAGGTTTTCACCAGGATAATACATACATCAAAGCACCTGTTTTCTAGGTTTTCACTAAGATGATCATTTTTTTAGGACATTTTGCAATTTTTAGGATTTTCTCAGAGTAAAGAATGTACATGAGCATTCATAAGACATTTCAACTGTAAAACTTTTTTAGATTCTCAGAGTAAAGAATGTACATGAGAATTCATAAGACATTTCAACTGTAAAACTTTTTTAGATGAAGAGCGTTGATAGGATCTTTGAGTTGTTCACTCTCTGTGGTAGATAGATGGTAAGTGCCAAACCCAAATACTGCAGTAATAATATACGGACCAAGCCAGTTTGGCTCAAATTTTCCTTTCTGAATCCGCTGTTGTTGATTCTTAGGGTTCTCTCTCAGGACAAGATCACCCATTTGGAAGTCTCTTGGTCTAACCTTCTTGTTATAGCTTTTAGATATTCTCTTCTGATATGCTTGGAGATGATCAAACGCCACCTTCTCATGTTCATCTAGTAGTTCAAGCTCTTGTAGCCAAGATATTCTGATATCATCATCAGTGATGAGGCCCTTTAGAGAGACTCACAAGGTAGGAATCTCAACCTTAATAGGCAACACTGCATTTGCACCATAAACTAGAGCAAAGGGCATGGCCCCTGTTGGTGTTTGTATACTGGTGCAATAAGCCCATAAAGCTAGATTAATCTAGAGATGCCAGTCTCATCCAGATTTTTGTACTGTATGGTGTAGGATCTTGATAATTGTCATGTTTGAAGCTTCCGCCTGGCCATTACCCTGGGGATAATAGATAGAAGACCAGTGCTGAATAATCTTGAACTTAGTGCACAAATTTGTTAGATCTTTGTTCTTGAATTTCCCCCCATTGTTAGTGATTATAGATGAGGGTACACCATATCTATAGATGATGTAGTTTAGTATAAACATGGCTACAGACTTGCCATCAGCTACACTAAGAGGTACTTCCTCAACCCATTTGGTAAAATAGTCTATACTAGTAATGATGTATTTATGTCCTCTCAAAGAAGATGAATATATCTAACCCACTAAGTCGAAGGCCCACTATTGAAATGGTCAGAAATTAATGAAGGGAATAAGCTCCTTGGCTAGAGCATGAATCAAATTACCATGTAGTTGACACTGTTTGCAAGAATTAGCAAATTGTGTAGCTTCTTTCTCCATATCTGGCCCATAGTAACCAGCTCTAATAAGTTTATGAGCCAGTATCAGACCATTTGAGTGAGAACCACATATGCCTTCATGTACCTCTTCTAACACGCACTTGGACTCATTAGGTTCTAAAAACCTAAGGAGGGTACTGTCTAGACCTCGTCTATATACTTCGTTAGCTACAATGACAAACCGTGAAGCACTGTGGATTAAATGACGTTTCTCATTTTGAGTATATGTGTCAGGAATAATTTGGTCACGAAGATAAGAGTAGATATGGTGGTAGCAGGATGAGTCATGTCCAATGAATGAATAGATCATCCAGGAGTCAGGGGAATCATAGGCAGGGTAGCATAATGTCTCCACTAGGAATTCATGTCTGAAATCATTTTCTGGCATTTGTAACATAGAAGCTAGAGTAGCCATGGCATCAGCTACTTTATTATCTACCCTTGGAATTTTCTAGAAAGTAACATGTGCAAAGTATTTCTTAAGGTCGTCAACCATCTTTTTATAGGGCACCAGTTTTTCATCTTTTGTTTGATAGATGCCATTCACTTGATTGATAACTAGTTGTGAATCTCTAAAGACTTTTAGCTCATCAACACACCATTAAATAGCGATCTTTAATCCATTGATCAAAGCTTCATACTCAGAAGTGTTATTTGTTCAAGGAAACATCATTTTGTATGCCTTTGGTAATGAATACCACTGAGGTGTAATGAACAAAATTCCAGCACTTGACCCCTGTTGGGTGAATGATCCATCAAAGAACATGGTCCATGTCTGATGTATGAGAAGCATGATGGAATCATCTAGGAACTCAATCCTTAATGGTTGATGATTTGTAATAGGTGCCTCAGCCAACTGATCTACAATCACTTTCCCTTTGATAGCTTTTCTCTCAACATATTCAATATCAAATTCACTAAGGAGCATGACCCATTTAGCTAGTCTACCTGTGAGGGTAGCTTTACTGAGTAAGTACTTTAATGGATCAATTTTTGCAATTAGCCTTGTAGTGTGAGCTAGCATGTAGTGTCATAACTTCTGGGAAACAAACACCACTGCTAAGAAATCTTTCTCAATTACAGAATAATTCATTTAATAAGAGACCAATGTTCTGTTGATGTAATAAATGGCTCTTTCTTTATTATTTTGATCTTCTTCGGCCAACAGAGCACCCAGAGATGTTTCTGTAGCTGAGCTGTATAAGATCAATGACTTCCCTTGAATAGGAGGCATTAATATAGGTGGATTGGCTAGATATTGTTTGATCTATTGAAATCCTTGTTCACATTCTTTGTTCCATTCATAAGTCACACCTTTATGTAGAGTTTTAGTAAATGGTTGTGACTTGTCAGCTAGCTGCGAGATGAAACATTGGATAGATTGAAGCCAACCTTGAAGACCTCTAATTTGTTTGATATTGTGAGGTGGAGGCATTTCCATGATAGCTTGCACCTTTGTAGGATCCACCTCGATTCCCTTTGTGGAGATGATATAACCAAGTAATATTCTTGAAGTAACCCCAAATGCACATTTCTTAGGGTTAAGACGCAGTCTGAATTTTTCCATACGATCTAGTATAGGGCCTAGATCAGTGAGATGTGTCTTCCTGTCCATACTTTTAGTGAGCATGTCATCCACATAGTCCTCCATTGTCTTATGCATCATGTCATGAAATATGGTAGTGAAAGCTCTCTGATAGGTGGCTCCAGCATTCTTAAGACCAAAAGGCATAACATTGTAGTAGAATGTACCCCATGCACAAGTAAAAGTAGTCTTCTCTTGGTCCTCTAGCACAATTTTGAATTGATTATATCTAGAGAAGCCATCCATTAGGGCGTACATTTCATTTTCTGTTGTCATATCGACAATCATATCAATATTGGGCAGTGGAAAATCATCTTTTGGACAGGCCTTATTTAAGTCCCGGAAGTCTGTGCAGACTCTGATAGATTTGTCATGTTTAGTCACTAGGCCTATGTTAGAGATCCACTCTGCATAATCAATTGCTTGGATGAACCCAACTTTTAGAAGTTTTTCCAATTCTGCTTTGACCAGTAGAGCCACATGTGGATGCATCTTTCTAAGTTTTTCTTTGACTGGTTTCACATCCAGAGCTTTTGACAAGTGATGCATGATGAGATCAGGATCCACACCCGGCATGTGAGAATATGTCCATGCAAAGTTTATCTTTTTCTCCTTGAAGAAGTCTGTGAATTCTTTAAGTTCTTCTGTAGATAATGATTTGGCCACATGAATAATGTGTGGATGTTCTTTTGTTCCTAGATTTACCGGCTGAGTTGGTTCAATTAACACCGATTAGCATTCCTAGAAATGACTTGGAAGTGCATCAAGTATCTTATCCTCAGGTGCCTTAGAGAGGTTTTCACCTTTGGATACGTCTTTTATTTTTACTTTTTTTTTGGCTCTGACACTTCCATAATGTGTTTTTCACCATCAGAGCGCCTATTTTTTCTTCTTTTGATTTTATGACTAAGATACTTGATATCAGCCTCGGTCATGTTGACACTTTCTTCACTAGTGGAGGACGTTATAGGTTCAACAATGTGAAGGTAGCAGGCTAGATCATAGTCAATATAGAATGTAAGGACTTCATTGGATGAGGTAGGGGAATTCAAGTCTATTAACTTAGGATGTTGGAGTGAAAGAGATGTGACAGGTTCAAGTATATTCATGGTATAATACTTGAAAGCATTGACTAGTAAGCTGAGAGCTAAATCAATCTCATCCAAAGATGCATTCAAATCCTTTTGACTCCTAGCGACCATAGTAGAAGCCACATTAAAATTTATAGACTCAGACTCATTAGACCTTTCACTAGACCCCTCACTTATGTCGAGAAGCTTTTCATAAGATCCTTCTGATAAACTGTCAAACTCATATTCATGAGAATCTGTGTCTGAACTCTGACTTGGGTGTTTGCACCATGAAGGTTTGGGAGTTCTTGCAACACCAGCCTATTCTTGTGCCAAATGGTCTTGAAACTCTGGTGGTATGTATCATTCACCTTCGAAACTAGGATCTTGTAACGCTTTCCATTGTTCATAGGTTAGTGCATCAAATGGAGCTATTTTATTAGAATCGCTGTCAGTCTCGACTGTACTGGTGTGTGGTACAAAATTATCTAGCTCAATAACAAATACTACTAGGTCTAGAGTAATGGGATAAGGAAAGCAATCCTCATCGAGGCTATCTTCTACGATGTTGACTGTAGCTGTGCCTTTAGGTTCTGGTGAAGAATCTAATTTTGTTACAAATTTGTTAATCCCTAGATGGAACATGATCTTCTTGAAGCCTAAACCAGTTGTGTCTTTTGTCTTTTGACCCATAGCTTTAATAGGTTCAACTAACCCATTACCATTCACCCCTATTGGGCCACTCCCTTTGTACCTAAAGAATTTCATAATCTTAAGACCTTCACTGTTGGGATTTAGTTCACGAGCTGGGGTAGTCTATTCAGATATGTTCTTTCCTTTGAAAAGCTAAGCTTTAATAGCTATTTCCTCATCTTCATCTTCTAATGGTGTAGAAGCTCGTACAAAGGCACCATCATAAACTATCTCTGGAGGAGTAGAAGATCTGTTGTTCTCAGAAGGTCTCCCACAAGAACGAGGAGATGGAGATAGAGTTGCTAATGATAGCACAGGTTCTATTTGATACCCCCCCATGCCTATGTCTATGATTTTCAAGGTCTATTCCATGTCTCTGAGATTGGAATCATAGAATTCTGTGTATTCTCTATTAGTTAAAACAAGACTATCAGCTGACTGAGTGAGCACATTACAAGAAGAGCCCATACTAGCAAGAATTGTCACCTCTATGCCTTGGAAAGGAAACTTAATGCACTAATGGTATGTAGAGGGAACCACTTGCATCTCATAGATCCATGGTCTTCCCAGCAAGATATTATACACAAGAGGAAGGTCTAGCACCTGACATGTGACATCTCTTTCAACCGGTCCAACCCGAATGGGTAGCACGACTAAACCTTTAGATTTTATCTCTTCTTCATCATAGGCCTTGATAGTAATTATTTTGCGGGAATCTATGCAATCTTTGTCATAACCTAGCTGAGCAAGAAAGTGAGCAGAGAAAATATTGAGGTCAGCACCATTATCAATGAGGACGTGACAGACTAGTTGTTTTCCAATCATGATTTCTATATGCAGAGGAGCATTATGCAGGTGACTAATTGAGTGATCATCTTCTTCTGAGAAGGACAAATAATGTGGTGAAGTCAAGTAACCCACCATGGATTGAGACTAATCTAGATTGATGTCTTTTGGGACATTAGCCTCTGTGAGGGCTTTATCCATAATCTGCATGTGAGCAGGTGAGATCTTCAACAGCTCAAAGATGGTTATTTGAGCATTGGTTCTTTGCAGCTGGTCTAGAATGCTGTAACTAGTAGTAGAAGGTGTGGGGACCACTTTCATGGTCTTGTTGGTAGAGCCAAAAACAACTTTATCCACAATTTTTTTTGGTGTGGATGTAGTAATAGGAGGGTTAGGATCCTTGATAGTGATCTTAGCACAGGATCTAGTAACAACGTTCATGCAATCTTGAGATGTTTCAGATTTAGATAATGGAGACCCGGGGCCTCTCAAGAAAAATGGGGTCTTAGGCTTAGAAGCATCCATGCTCCCCCTAGTAGTAATCACATTACAATATTTCACTTCCATAGGTTCAACCATGTTGATGACATTATCATAAGTGGCATGTGCATAGTTAACCTTGGCATTATTGTTCTTAGCGTTGGAAGACTCACTTTTCTCGTGACGAGGAAAGGGATCTTTAAATGCTTGGTGATCCAAATTCTTGTTATGATTTTCCACAAGAGAGGAAAGTGAGGATGAAGCCAAAGTAGAAGGAGATTTTGATTAGGAAGGCAAAATTCTAAACCAAGAAGAGGAAAGGCTTTTCTGGGCCATTTCCAAGATCAGGAAAAGACCTAAGCTTGATGTTCCCACATTTTTGGGAAATCTTAACCTAGAAGAGTTGATCAATTAGATCAATGAAATAGAAGAATATTTTGAGTATGAAGATATTGAGGATCTTGATAGGGTCAAATTTGTGAAGGCCCAATTGAAGGGTCATGCGAAGATCTGGTGGCAGGATATTTAGTTGGAGCGAAATAGAAGAGGAAAGGAGAAAATCACAAGATGGGATCGGATGGTGGATAAATTGAAGCAACAATTCATTCCTGTTGATTATGAGCTCGATCTACTAAAGAAAATGTAAGGTTTGGAGCAAGAAAGGAAATCTATCTAGGAGTATACATAGGAGTTCTATTGAATCCTCATCAGAACAGGCCATTCGAAAGCTGACAAGGAGAAAGTTGCCCATTACCTTAATGGGTTGAGGCTGAGCATTCAAGAGGAGTTGAACCTTATCCAAATGAATAGTATTGAAGAGGCCTACCAATTTTCCCTAAAGGTAGAGGAAAAGTTGAACAAGAAGTTTGAAATCCGGCAAAGTGGAAGAGGTCGTGGTGGAAGATCTGGTGGATGATCTTATGGAGGTTGAAATGAAGATCAGAAAAAGAAGGATGAGGCTAGTAGTAGTTAAGGTCAGAGGTGAAATAATTTCAATCAAAATAATAGAGATCAAAGAGGAAGAGGATGAGGAAAAGGATCAGGAAGAGGAAGCTTTCATGGAACATGTTTTCACTGTGGAGAAGAAGGTCATAGGGCATATGAATGTCCTCAATGCCAAGGAAGGGCATATAGGAGAAATGACGGCCAGGCTAGAGTCGCACATGTGGACAAAGATGAAAAATCATCTCATTTTAAAGATGCTAAAGGAGGAGAAGTCCTAGTTAACAGAAGAGTCATGCTGAGTGGTGAAAATGAACCCGAGCAAAGGAGGAGCTTGTTTTATACTAGGTGCAAGTGTGAGAATAAGTGTTGTGATGTGATTATTGATAGCGGAAGTACTAAAAATCTGGTGTCAGAAGAGATGGTCACAAAGTTGAATCTCACGAGGCAGAAACACCCACATCCATATCAAATTGCCTGGGTGCAGGATGACCACAAGGTCATGGTTAATGAACAGTGCCTAGTAAAGTTCAAGATTGGAAGGTACTATGATGAGGTACTATGTGATATCATACCTATGGATGCTTATCATATGTTGCTGGGAAGGTCGTGGCAGTTTAATAGGCATGCTACACATGATGGTCGTGCAAATACATTTTCCCTGACAAAGGATGGAGTGTGACATAAGCTAAAAGCATTGAACAATACAAAAGAAAAGGTATGTAGTAATGCAAGGATAACTTTTGTTGAAGTAGAAGAGGAAGTAGAGGATGTGCCTGTAGAAGTTGCCGATCTATTGAATGAGTTTTGCCTTAATTCTAAAAGTTAGTAAAGAGGAAGTAGAAGATGTGCCTATAGAAGTTGCCGATCTATTGAATGAGTTTTAGGATATTGTATCTGATAATGTGCCTGATGGATTACCACTAGTAAGGATGATCAGTCATCAGATTGACTTGATCCAAGGAGCTAGTTTTCCAAATAAGGCAGCACATAGAATGACACCAGGAGAAAGTGAAGAATTGAATAGACAAGTGCAAGAGTTGTCACAGAAGGGTTTGATTCATGAGAGCTTGAGTCCATGTGCTGTACCAATAGTATTAGTACTAAAGAAGAATGGAGAATGAAGGATGTGCATAGATTCTAGGGCTATCAACAAGATCACAATCAATTACAAATTTCCATTGCCATGGATGGATGATATTATGGACTATTTGAGTGGAGATGTGTACTTCTCAAAGATAGATCTGAAGAGTGGAATATCACCAAATTTGGATCAGAGAAGGAGATGAATGGAAGACTGCCTTCAAAACAAAGGAGGGACTTTTTGAGTGGTTGGTCATGCCCTTTGGGCTAACCAATGCACCAAACACTTTCATGCGGCTCATGAATGAGGTCTTGAAAAAATTTCTGGGTAAATTTGTCATTGTTTACCTAGATGATATTCTGATCTTTAGTAAGACATTGGAGGAGCATCTAATGCATATTCATAGGGTTTTGGAATAGGATCTATTTTGAGCCAAGAAGGTAAACCTATTGCATATTTTAGTCAGAAGTTAAATGATGCCATGAGAAAATATTTTTTTTATGATCAAGAATTTTATGCTATAATTTAAGCATTGAAGAAGTGGAGACACAACATACTTCCTAAGGAGTTTGTTTTGTATACTGATCATCAAGCTTTGCAATATTTGAATAGTTAAGGAAAGTTGAATCAAAGACATTTGAAATGGGTTGAATTTTTGTAGAGGTACACATTTGTTTTGAAACACAGGAGTGGAAAGTCTAACAAAGTTGCAGATGCTCTTAGCAGAAGGAAAATTTTGCTAATAGAGATGCAAATCGAGGTGGTTGGGTTCAAGGAACTCAAGAGTTTGTATCTAGAGGATCCTAATTTTGGTGAAGCTTGGAAAGCTTGTACAGAACCTGTTACTCTAGACAGAACAAAGTGGCCGGACTTCATCATTCAGGATGGAATGTTATTTAGAGGGAGCCAGTTGTGCATTCCATGAAGTTTTATGAGGGAGAATCTCATCAAGGAGAAGCATAGTGGAGGGTTGGCTGGACATTTTGGTCGAGATAAAACCCTTGCTCTAGTTAGCGAGAATTATCATTGGCCATAGTTGCAGTAAGATTTCAAAGAAGTTTGTACAGAGTTGTAGAGTATGTCAAATGACAAAAGGAGAAAAGTAGAATACAAGATTGTATCAACCATTACCTGTACCAGAGAAGCCTTGGGAGGATATCAGTATGGACTTTGTTCTTGGTTTACTAAGGACTCAATGGGGACATGATTCAATTTTTGTGGTGGTTGACAGGTTCTCAAAGATGGCACATTTCATTCCCTGTAAGAAGACTAATGATGCTATTCATGTGGTTGAATTGTTTTTCAAAGAAATGGTGAGACTACATGGTCTACCAAAGAGTATAGTTTCAGATCGAGACACTATGTTTGTTGGATATTTCTGGCCCACATTGTGGAAGAAGTTGAAGATAGACTTGAAGTTCAGCTCATCACATCATCCACAAACTAATGGACATACAGAGGTGGTGAATAGGAGTTTGGAGAATTTGCTGAGATGTTTGGTTGGAGATAAGCCAATAGGTTGGGATTTGATTTTACCACAGGCATAATTTTCATACAATAATTCTGTCAATAGCAGCACTGGTAAATCACCATTCCAGATTATATTTGGAAGTAGTCCCAGAAATTCTTCAGAGTTGAGGAAGATAGGCAAAGGAGAGATAAGTAGTGCTGAAGCTAAGGATTTTGCAGAACATTTGAAGAACATCCATGAGGAGGTGAGGAAGCACATTACCAAGATGAATGCACAGTATAAAGCTAAGGTAGATGAGAGAAGGAGGCATAAAGAATTTTAGGTTAGGGATGAAGTAATGGTTCATTTGTGAAAGGAGAGATTATTAGTTGGTACATATAACAAGTTGAAAATGAAGAAGTTTGGGCCATGTAAGATACTGAAGAAGCATGATTTAGTAAATACTTATGAGATAGAATTGCCTATTGAGTTGAATATTTCATGAGTATTTAACATTACAGATTTGAAAGAGTACCATGAAGGGGGTGTTGAAGGCGAGGTCACAGAAGCACAATGGAGTATTCTAGCTACTACTTCAACTACCAAGGAGATTGAAGATATACTAGATAGTCATGTTGGCAGAAGCACAAGGAACATGACATATGAAGAGTATCTGGTCAAATGGAGAGGATGACCTATAGAAGATTCATCATGGCTTACAAAGGAGGTTGACCATCTTGGTTTTCCTCTGCACACCTGAGACGTGATAGGATCACTTCTCAAATTATCTTGGGTGTCTGATGCAGGAGCATCCTAGGTGTAAGGGCAATCTTGCATGACCCAAAAATATGTGTTTTCTATTCAATAAGGGCTATTTTGTACAAAGCTGCTATTTTTGGAAACTTGCTATTTTTAGTAAGTTGGCCATTTGAACTCGGAATGTTCTAATTTTTTAGGTGAAGGAT
>MU225447.1:2776082-2789091 GCA_018584345.1 Thuja plicata
AATAAATGAATTAAATACTCATTTATCTTCAAAGAGATAACTCCAATTAGATCACATGGGTTACTCCACCCATCTCTCCAGTCCACATGGGTAACTTCACCCACCTCTTTAGTTCAAAAAGGTAACTTATAATTAGCTCTTTAGTTAACCAAACTCTATCTCCTCTTAACCAAATAAAGAGGTGGAGTTTACTGAGGACCTCTCCTGTTCCTTTTGATCTCAATCGTTCATCTCCCTATCTTTGGGATTGATCTCAAACATTCATTCCATCACCAAATCCTATATAATAAACCCTTCATAACCATTTGAAGGATCCAGGATTTCAAGCTCTCGTGCGCTATTACTCCATTAGTTCGGTTCTAGCATTCAAGCCATTTTGCGATCACACACACACACACATTTCAATTATCAAATTCTCGATGCTTCTCAAGTCATAGACACTGCCCCGCCAATACTAAGCATCAAGAACAACATTTCGAAAGGAGTAGAGAGAAACAATAGAAGCTTCAAGCATCATGGGGTTTGCATTTATTTGTCTTCCTTTCTCTTGCTTGTACATTTTATTGCTCATGTTTCTGTTATTCATTTAGTAGTTATTGCATACTTGATTTGCATTCACTTGTGAACCTTTGCTACTAACCCTCACCTTTGGAAAGCTATGGGAAACCAGAGAGAGAGGCATACATTTTGGTGAACCCGACGTGAAGAAACAACCTAAATATCTCTTGCAGACGAAGAAATAGATTGATCAACCACGGTCGTACGGTCATAAATTTAAAAATCACGCTTTTCTTTGACATTTGTACTATTTTGCAATTGCTAGAATTCTACTGCAATCGCCCATACTATGCCGCAAATGACTGGTTTAATATCGTAATTGATTGCAGGCTTTTGCAGTTATTCTGACCATTTTCTTGTCTCTGACTTCTGGTATTTTGTCGCAATCACAAAATTTTTACCGCAATCACAATAATTCTGCCGCAGTTGTCTGATCTGTGCCGCAATCGATAACATTTTGCCACAGTTGCAAGTTAATTACCGCAATTGACAGCACTTTGCCGCAGTTGAAATTTTATTACCGCAATCGACGGAAGATTACCGTAGTTGCAGGAGGATTGCCGCAATCGAGCAAATATTGCAAATATCAGATCCAAGTCTTTTGCCCATCTGATTTTTAATTGACATTCTTTTTGTTTTCTGTGCAGGATTGGATCAAAGTCATCAAGGACAGAGGAGGGTAAGTTTTGGTAAGTACCATTTCATTTTTTTCAAAGTTTCACATATTCTCATTTTTATGAATAATCCTCTTTGGTACTAACTTGTTTAAACAACACAAACTAAAAGGAATTCATTTGTCAATTTTGGTTTAAAAAGAACAGTGCTTGCAAAAACATCTCACACCTCATACTTCAGATTTGGGTTTAAAATTGAACAAAGGCAAAAAAATCTTTCAGTTGGGTGCTTTAAAATTGAACAAGAAATCAACACCTTCATTTTGGGGCTTAAAATTGAACATTCGTGCCTATATTGTGGTGTAGATTAGTTCATATTTTAGAATTTAGAGCTTAATCGATTAACCTCGTGTCTTGAGTTTTGGGTGCACTTGCACAAACTGTTAGATTACAAACCTTTATTTTCTTAGAAAGGCTTGTCCAGGGAATGTGCTTCTTCCTTGGAGGATGACCTTAAACCGATAAATCCTTCCGACTGGTATATAAATAAGACGCGAACTAAAGTTCTATTTTATCTAGCCAAGCTCGGGCGAGGCATGTTGATGATAGTCTGGATCGGGTGAATATCCCTAAGGAGCCAGGGTGATCAACTAGGCTCTTAAGTGAGTCACACACGTACAAACTGATTGGAGAGACACCACAGACCCTTACTACAACCTTGATTAATTAGAGGCCAACCTGTTTTACCTCCAAATAGATACTTTATTATAGTGCAAGGGGTTGCAGAATTTCCCCCCAAGATTCCCAACATATGTGTCCCACAGTATTTGTGTAGTGAAAGAGATCTTCACTCCACGACAACAATACCTGGAAACAGAAAAAATACGGGCACCTACGACGTGGACCTTCGTGTCCTAGTAGCATGACAACTATTGTGTGAGCTAACAGACATTCAAGCATTGGGCCTATAATGTTGTATTCTGAAGCCAATTTTACCTAGATTAAATCTGTTTGTTCATTGTTGAGACCTTGTGAAAACCTTGCAACTTGAAAAAGTTGTAGAACATACACTCTTCAATCTTCATTCTTCAAAACACAGTGTTTATTGTGCTTGTTTCCTTGATCAGTTTCTTAAAATGCATAACAAAACATCAAAATTGTCAAAATGAGTCAAATGTGTTAAAGTTCAGGGTTGTCAAAGTCAACTATCTTGCAAATCAACCAATCATCTTACCGCAATTGGTGAAATTGTACCACATTTTTGACCAGTTATACTATATTCATGTTCTGACCTAAAGCCTTGAAATAATTCTTCATTTGGTGTAAAAAACTAGTGTCTATCCCAGGAAAATACAAAGAACATTGTGTGAATCTCTAAACATTTAAGATTACCCTTTCTCTGTAAAGCACAATTACTGTCTAAAACATTGTTAGTTCGAAAGCTCAGACTCGAAGTATCTTGATCTCATCTTATCAAACATCATCATCTTTTTTCAAATTGACTTTGTCCAAGACAAAGGTCGGAAAATCCTATCTTTTATCATCACCACTTTGGGATCAAGTTATATCAAAATTTGTCCTTAGAATTACCTTTTTCCAAAACATAACTCAAACTTTGTCTTAGAAAGGATCCTCTTCTTTGTTTTCTTTATATCACTTATTTTAGTTACAAAACCTAGACCACACTATGTCTCAAACAACTCATGGAGGACCTTACACAAGGTTGATGGCTAGAGCTCAACTAGATGAGTCATACATCAATCGTTTCCCCGCTTGGGAAATAGAACAAGAGAACGATCCCTTCATGAACACTAGTCCTACTTTATTCATTGAGCCACCTCGTGGGGTAGCCTTTTTCCAAGATATCACAAAAGAATAAATTGAATATGTGGAGCAAGATGCCTATTCTACCAAAGTAGTTGATGCTATTATAGAGAGGAACCCTAAATGTTACTTAGCCATGCTTATAAAGAAGGGATTCAAGCTCCCCGCTGAATTTAGTGTATCAATGATATGGCCCGAAAACCCTCTTGCAGGTCAAAACACTACTTCCACTCCTCAGTTATTTCCTGTTGTGTCACAGATCTTTCCATCATTGGCTTTACCCACATCAATGCAGACTGTATCCAATCAAACCAATGACCCAACCCAAGCCAGCACATCATCTACTCAAGGCATGACAAACTCACAACTGAGTGCACCTATGATCACTAGTATGCCTTCCATCCCACCAAACACTAGTTATTCTGAAACTATGCCGCTACTGCAATCCGTCCACACTAATCTTGGGATCAACACATCATGCCTGTAAGGGTCCATCTCTACAGGACCTATTTATAGTCAAGGCCAGCCCAAAGCTACATCTTTTCCCATTCAGACACCCATCTAACCTCTGCAACAGCAACCCCAGCTTGAGTTGCCTTACATCCAACCTCCGCAATAGCAACCACAGCTTCAGTTGCCTCACATCCAACCTTCGTAATAGCAACCCCAGCTTTAGTTGCCTCACATCCAACCTCTGCAACAACAACCCCAACTTCAGTTTCCTCACATCCAACCTCCGCAACATCAACCCCAGCTTCAGTTGCCTCACATCCAACCTCCGCAACAACAACCCCAGCTTCAGTTTCCTCACATCCAACCTCCGCAATAGCAACCCCAACTTCAATTGCCTTACATCCAACCTCCGCAACAACAACCCCAGTTTCAAACCCTACCTCAGTAGCAGCAATACCTACCCTAGCATTATCAACCCCAGTTTCAGTCACAAAATTAAGCACTTCAAAACCCCCCTTGGACTACTCATGTCCCTACAATTACCAATCACTTGGTGGGGAATCAATATCAAGTCCCTAGGATGAAATCCTATGTTCCTACTCAAGGGACATAGAGGCATAGCCTCATACCTACCATAGCACAAAGGAATGTCCACACACATCAACCACAATATCAAACAGACATGCTAATGCAACAAGTGCAAATCCTTCAAACCCAAATGATGGATATGCAAAATCAGGGGAAAACTAAATCCTATACCGCAGAGGATTTATACCCCTACCCTTTTGACCATTCTATTCAAATGTCGCCATTCCCAAACCACTTCTCAGTGCCAAAATTTGACAAGTAAAGGGGCAACACTAACCCTATTGAGCATATACAAGAGTTCTTTGCTAGTTGCATCAAATTCGCTCATGATGAGACATATCTAATGCAACTATTCCCACAAAGTTTAGCTGAACCAGCAATGGAATGGTTCTCACATCTACCTCATGACATCCAGTCTTGGGGAGAACTGGCTGAAAATTTTATAGCACACTTCCATCATAACATTGAGCGCAAGGTCAGCATCAAGGACCTTTGCGACATTAAACAAAAAGATGGAGAGTCCTTTGTGAAATTCCTATAGAGATGGAGGAATACGAAAAATTGTATAACCTATGTTGTGCCCTAACAAGACTTGATAGTCATGTTTGTTGACAATCTGATCCCAGGCATGTCATTCACAATAGAACTACAGTTAGCTCCAAACTTCACACAAATCATCAAAAGAGGGGTTTGGTGTGAACAGAACTTGGTCAAAAGAGGAATCCTTGTAGATCCTACGCAAATGAACACAAATAAGAATGCAACGGAAAAGGCTAAGTGGTGGAACAAGAATAAAAATGTCACTAGTGATGGTGTCATTGATATAAAGATGGTCAACTACGCACAATGTAAGGTGTCACTGCAAGGTGCACTGGTGGTAAACCAAAACCCCATAGGGCCCACTCAACAAGCATACATCTAGAACCAACCTCCCCCTGTACAAGCAGCCACGGTGTCAAACAGTCATCAACAGAATCAATGCAAACTATGGTTTCAATTCCAACAAAGAGATATCACACCATTGGAAGAGCCAATAGAGTCCACTTTATGTAAGCTGATACAATCAAACACCGTCACTCTCCCACCAATCAGAGACTTTGAACAAGAGGAAAACAAACCAAGGTGGTACAATGACAAAGACTTCTGTGAGTTTTATCAGGTCAAGGGGCATAAAATAGCCAACTGCTACCGATTGAAACATGCTATCCAAGATCTCATTTACACAGGGATCATTGATGTGATGAACACTCAAGGCACAACTGATCACACCATTTTTAATGATACCTTCCATGATCACAAAAAAGGAAAAGCCTCCGGGTCTGGTGGACAAACAAATAAAGTTAACTATACATATGCCAATAGTGATAATGTCATAAATTGCCTAAATCCTTCAAATAATCATGTGGCCGCAATCACTATCAGGGACCAAGGTAACAATTACACTGTAACTACATGTCATGCTAGAGTCATCTTGTAAGGAGTGCCATCCTCAGCTACTACATCAGCCAATCCTATAGCAAACTCAGATCCACAAACAAGCATAGTGGACCAACTAAAGTGCACACCTACCTAGATATCCATGTTTGACCTCTTGCACATGTCTCCACAGCATAAAATAGCACTTGACCAAGCACTTCAAAATGCAGCTATCCCAAGGGACATAACACCTGAAAGATTTCAAACCATGGTCAATCATATAGCAGCTAACAAACATGCCACATTCACAGACCGTGATGTGCCGCCGCATAAGCCCCTGCATAATGATCCTCTACACTTGCTTGTCCAAATCTACAAAAGTGCTGTCTGTAGAGTCCTTGTTGATGGTGGAGCTGGTTTAAAAATTTGTACTTTAAAATTAATCAAGCAACTAGGCTACTCCAAATCAAGCATTGATGTCACCAGAAGGATAAATATTAGAGCTTATGATGAAGAGGAAAGGTCCTCTAAGGGTATTATTATTCTACCTGTTTGCATTGGTCCTGTGGTAAAAAACACACCCTTCCAAATTTTAGACCTTGAGTTGGGATACAACATGTTATTAGGGAGACCTTGGATACATGAAATTCAAGCTGTACCATCAACATACCATTAATGCATCAAGTTCCCTCACCAAGGGGAGGAGATTATCATAGAAGGAGATCCCAATCCCTTCCAATATTGCAATTCGGTCCAAATCATCACTGATAACCAAGTACCATCGAACTAGGATGCTATTATCCCATCCTCTTCAGAATCAAATCCAAAGGATGTCACACAAGCAGCAGGTAAGATAGTCATTAATCAAGATGCAAATGTCTCATCCCCTTCAAAAATAGATCTTAAAGATGTCACAAAAAAAGAAAGAAAGATATCCATCACGGATAAAGGATGTGGTGAATATAGATATGAAGAGGCTTTCACAATCATGCACATGCCTTTAAGCCCCATAACTCATGGTATGCCACTACCCATCATTGTAACAGAGACTCAGCAACTAGTTCTATTTAGATGTCCACCCACAAACTTTGTTCGATGGGGAGACATAGCGGAAGAGAATTCTTTTGAGCAAGACATCAATACCTGGTTATACAGAGACTCCCCTGAGACAGTCCGACCACCCTTACCTTTGGAAAACTATGGTAATGGTTACACAATGATACAAAGGTTCGAATATGAGGTACAACCAGATTGGGGGCAAGGCAACAGGGCATATATGAATTGCCTCTCCCACCAACCCAAAGAAACACTAGAGGTTTGGGCTATGGACAAAAAAGCACTAGTCCTGTGGTTCAAAACATTCAAGTCAATCATGAGAAAATAGCAGAGATGCACCGGGGGCACAACACTAAGCATGTCCTAATAAGAAACATATTAGCACAATTTTTTCCCGCCGAAGAGGGATCCACACAATCCCAAATAAACCTACACTTAGCAATCAATGATACCCAAGGAAGTGAGACATCGAATGAACATTCCTTTGAGACTGACTCCAATGAGTATGAGTGGCAATCCCTCCATGACTCTGAACCATCAATCCCTTACTGTTTCCCTCAAGTCGATATTATCATAAACCTAGCAGACCTATTTGAACAAATGACCATTACCAAACAACCCTGTATAGACAAACATATCATTCATCAGACCTCAAGTGGTGTGTCCTCATCACAGTCCAATTTCGTAGGCACCATATCAGCAGTCCCATTCAGCCAACCAAAGCCAAATAGTAGTGAAAGTGTCTGTCTTGTACACCCTGAGCTTATAGAGTGGGATCAACAAGGACCACCTGATCTTGATGTCTTTGAAAATGACGAGCCAATAGCTCATTTTATGGGACTAAGGGAAGGCATTCCATCAGGAGATCACAAGGCAGGATTCTCTATTAACTTAGACAGAGGAACATACTTCGGGGAGGAAGCTCCTCTTTCCAGTCCACAAAAGAAAAAAGAACAAAAGAGTAAAAAGCTAAAAGAAGATGTATCTTCTAGCGAAAACCTCATAGAGGTGCTAGAAGATGGAAAGAGAGAAATTATCCCCTTAACAGAGGAGAAATCAGCACTATTAGCCGAAGAGATAGAAAAAATCAACTTGGGGGATGACAAAAACCCAAAGAACATCTACTTGGAAAAATCTCTCACCCCTGAGGAGAGGGAAAAGTTCATTGGTTTCTTCAAGGAAAGAATGATCAATTTCGCATGGTCTTACTCAGATATGCCAGGATTAGATCCAGAGTTGGTGCTACACCATCTCCCATTGCTACCAAATGCAAAACCTGTCAAACAGAAGCTAAGAAAGATGCATCCTCACATTGCATTATTAGTCAAGGCAGAACTGAAGAAGCTCCTGGACGCTAAATTCATCAGACCTATACCATATGTGGATTAGATATCTAATTTGGTACCAGTTACAAAGCACAGTGGTCAAATATGGATTTGCACAAATTTTTGGGATCTCAATATAGCATGTCCCAAGGATGACTTTCCTTTACCAAACATCGACATGATAGTGGACCTAACTGCAGGGCATGAAATGCTATCACTTATGGATGGCTTTTCAAGTTACAAACAGATAAGTATAGCACCATAGGATCAACACAAAATGACTTTCACATGTCCTTGGGGAACTTATTGTTGGAATGTCATGCCATTTGGTTTAAAGAATGTCGAAGCAACATACCAAAGGGCCATGACAACTATATTCCATGAGCTCATTCATAAGACAATGGAAGATTATGTCAATGACATACTAGCAAAGTCCATACTTCAAAAGGATCATCTACAAGTTTTGGGACCTATCTTTGATAGAATGGAGGAATTCAAAGTCTGCCTAAATCCAAAAAAGTGTGCATTCGGTGTCATAGCGGGAAAATTAATAGGGTTCATAGTATCACACAGAGGAATTAAAGTGGATCTAGCAAAGGTCAAGGAAATATTGGACATGCCTCCACCATTGAAACTGAGATAACTAAGAGGGTTACAAGGAAGGCTCCAATCGATAAGACGCTTCATAGCTCAACTGGCTAACAAGTGCCACCCATTCCAACATCTATTGCATAAAGATATCAAGTTCGTATGGACAGAACGATGTGAACAAGAATTTCAGATATTCAAAGACTACCTTCTAAAGTCTCCCATCTTGGTACCACTAGTGCAAGGTATACCATTGCTTCTATACATCTCAGCAACAGAATCAGCATTAGGGGTCCTTTTGGCACAACATGATGAGGTAGGAAAGGAGAGGGCCATCTACTATCTAAGTCGAACGTTGGTTGGATATGAGTTAAACTACACACCAATAAATAAGTCATGCTTGGCAGTTGTGTTCACCTCTCAAAAGCTAAGACACTACATGTTGAGCCATCAAACCAAATTGGTTGCACATATTGATCCTCTCAAGTACCTATTAAGAAAAGCAGCACTCACTGGAAGACTCGCAAAATGGGTAATGATCTTAAGTGAGTTTGACATTGAGTATGTAGATAGAAAGGCTATTAAAGGACAAGTGATTGCCGATCAACTAGTAGAGGCACTGATTCAAGACCACCAGCCTATTATCTCTGATTTCCCCGATGAATATATCATGACACTACAACCAGCGATGGAGATATGGCAAATTTATTTTGATGGATCATGTACAAACCATGGAGTGGGGGCAGGGATAGTTCTTATCACTCCAAACCATGATCAAATTCCAAAGTCTTTCAGACTTAACTTCCAATGCACCAACAACATAGCAGAATATGAAGCATTGGTCATCGGTCTAAAGATAGCCATTCAATGGAGAATCAAGAACCTAAAAGTATTTGGTGATTTGTAGTTGGTCATTAGCCAAGTTAACAATGATTACATGACCAAAGATGAGAAGCTCATACCTTACAGAGCATAGATGGAACAATTGCGCACCAAGTTTCATTACATTCTCTTCGAGCAAGTCCCAAGAGCACAAAACAAAGCAACATATGCAATGGCTACCATAGCATCATTGATTGATATTCCAGGCAACAATACTAAATTCCAGTTTCTAGTGGAACAACTCTTGGTGCCATCACATCAGGAATCTATCACAAAAACAGCGTGTGTCCTTGTTGGTCCTAAATCCCCATGGTATCAAGAGGTCTATAGCCATCCCAAAAACCATGTCTTAGCCCCAAACTTGTCTAGGAACCAAAGAAAAGCCCTCATCTGACAAGCCTCTAGGTATACAATCCTCTCCACTACTCTATACAGATGAAGTCTCGATGGAACATTACTACGTTGTCTCACTTCCATGGAATCCTAGAAATCTTTGTATGAGGTACATGAAGGAATATGTGGAACCCACAGAGGTGGCAACAACTTAGCTAAGAAAATAATCCACATGGGATACTATTGGCCAACAATAGAGACATATGCACACAAGCATGTCCAAAGATGCAGACAATGTCAAATTCATGGAGATCTCATCCATGCACCAGCACAGGAATTAAATCCCATCACATCACCGTTACCATTTTCAATGTGGGGATTTGACCTAGTGGGTAAGATAACTCCTTCTTCAGAAAATAGACACAAGTACATCATAGCAGCAATGGAGTACTTCACAAAGTGGGTGGAAGCAATTCCCCTCACTTACATCACTAGAAAATAGATAGCAATGTTCATGCTAAATCACATCATCTGTCGATACAGCATCCCACAAACAATCTTAACAGATCATGGTAATCCTTTCCAGAATAAGGATGTTGAAGATCTATGTGAACAGTTCTGCATCAAGCAAGGGTTCTCCTCATTTTACTACCCTCAAGGAAATGGACAAGCCAAAGCTATGAATAAAACAATCTTGAAAATACTGAAGAAAACAGTGAATGAATCAGGGAGAGATTTGCATCTACAACTTAGTCTTGCATTATAGGCATACATAACTAGTGTGAGAACACCAACAGGGGTAACTCCTTTCTCCCTATTCTATGGAACAGAGGTGGTATTACCCCTCGAAGTGGAAATCCCATCCCTAAGGATATCATTGAAGAACTTGGTTTCAGATGAAGACTATAGAGTAGAAAGGCTCAGTGAGCTAGAATTACTAGATGAACGAAGAAAACATGCCTTTGACCACTTACAAGGTTATCAGAATCACCTTAGAAGGAACTACCATAAGAAGGTGAAGCCAAGAAGATTTGAGGTAGGAGACCTTGTACTCATGGAAAATTAGAAGAATCAAGCAGAGCGAGTCAAACCTGGTAAGTTTGAGCCTAACTGGTTAGGACCATTTGTTATTATCAGTTCTACTCAGAGTGGGGCATTCATACTAGCAACACCAGATGAAGATTAGTTTCCTGGCTACATCAACAACATGCACCTGAAGAGGTTATACCCTTAAAGGTCTCTATGATTAAGGCATTTATCTACATATCTAGAAAATACCAAAAAAATTAGAAAATACAAAAGTTACCTTGGTGAAAACTAGCAATCAGGCGCCTTGGCAACAACAAAAAAAGCAAATAAACCAAAAAAGTAAAGAGAAAATGGCATCACTCTCTCAGTGAAAACCTAGCAATCACGTGCTATTCAGTAGGTACCTTGGTGAAAACCTGGCAAATAGGTGCCAAGTGTTCACCATTAATGAGCTCCAAAAGCTTGAAGCCCACTTCAAAATGCAAGACTGACTATCCCAAGAGAAATCCAGAAGCACAAACCGCTATGAGCACCAAGCACTTACCCATGGTTAATAATAGTCCACTAGACTAGGGGGCGATTCTATAAGTTCTAAAAAATCCAAAAAAATCAGAAAACTCATCAAAAAATCCTAAAAAGATCAAAATTCAAGAGAAAATCAATCTTCAGCAAAAACATTCAAAAAATTGCAAAAACCCAAAGCAATAAAACCAACTCAGTTATCAAAAAAGAAAGGGGCAAGCACACCTAGTCAATCAATTGTCACAATCATGAGCTTTACGAAAAGCATTGGGAACATCTGACATAGCTTGATTAGCTACCAAATTGATCATATCAAATCTATCAATCAAAATTGTCACAATCATGAGCTTTACGAACAAGCATGGGGCTCATCTGACACAACTTGATCAGCCGCCAATATGATCAGATCATATCAAATCTATCAATCAAAACTGTCACAATCATGAGCTTTGTGAACAAGCATTTGGCCCATCTGACATAGCTTAATCAACTGCCAACATGATCAATCGAATCAAGCCAAACAAACCTATCAAAAGAGTTGACCAATCAAGAGATCCAACTGCATCAAGGAACCACGCAAAAATGTTGACTAGGTCAGTCAAGTCAGTCAGATGTCAGTCTATATTTCAGGGTTATGTTCTTATGCTACTCTAGGATCCACCATGTGAGGAGAGTAGCTATGATAGATCATAACTTATTTTCTTTGATTGCTGTCTATTGAATGTTCACTTCGATTTTAGGGCCATGATGGTTTAGGATAAATGCGGTAGGTGCTATCACTTATCTGACAGCCGTGTAGTTCCATGATCTGAGATTAAACCTGGGAAAGAATTGGAAATTCCTTCTCTTTTATTTGCTTGTTTGATTTATAGAATCAAGAGCTCGTAGCACTATTCAGATGGACTCTGAGTTGCTTTGGAGTTCTATCTTGGTTTCTATGGTCTTTCCCTTTATGTTTGCAAACAAGAGCTCACGATGCTATCCAGATGGACTCTAGGGGCATAGGAGTTCTATCTTGTTTGATTGTCTTTCCCTTTTCAGAAATCAAGAGCTCAGTGTGTTATTCAGATAGACTCTGGAGACATAGGAGTTCTATCTTGGTTTCTTTGTTTTAGATTAATTCAGAGGACAAGCGGTATCCAGATGGTCAATATCTTGGTGCTTTTGTCTCTCTTCCTTTTTCAAACAGGGAACATAGTTGAATCCAGATGGTCAATATTTGGGTGCACTATGGGTCTCTTTCTATTCAATCTCTCTACTCCTTCTGCTATCTAGAGGTTGTGGGGGTATCTAGGTACTATTTGACCTGGATCATTCGACGCTCTTCCAGATTATTAGAAAATACAAAAAAAGATGCAATGATGACAATTATTGGAATAGGGGAAGTGACTTGGGACATTCTTCCTATCTATTAGATCATATCAATCCACAAAATGCAAAAAGAGAAACATCTCTATCATTCCATTCCATAAAGATCAATCTCAGAGCACATCTATCCAAACTAACTTCTTTCTAACTAACACATGCATTACTCATATAATTTTGTGCATAATAGATTTCATTCATTCCATAAAGTGCATCAGAAAATGAAAAATACATGGTAATTGCATACATGATAAATCACAAACATCGCATGCATCCATTAAGCATCTCATATAAAATAATTTCATTTAACCTTCCTGCATTAACATGTTAGTATCATAGAAAAAGTAAATCATCCATATACGAGTCTACATATTAGAAGCACATTGCATATACATCTCATCATCTAATCATATAGACCATACATATAGAAAGTAAAAACATTGCACATCATATCAA
>MU225447.1:2789461-2803373 GCA_018584345.1 Thuja plicata
TGTAACTAGGAACCTTCTCTGAAGCAGGAATGACGCCCTCATAGTGGCATCTCCAATACTCTATCTCCTGCTGAGCCTCTCACCTAGATCTATAATATCTATCCAAAATATCTCTATGGGACACATCCTATACACTGTCAATAAATGAACAGACCTCGGTCTGAGCCTATCACTTTCTAGCCTCTACAGCTGTCACACGGGCCTCCAAAATAGTAGCATGAGCATCGACTAAGGCAAGACATCTCTGCAAATATTGAACCTACTAAGAGAGTCTCTCCACCTCTAAGGGATCATCATCCATGCCTCCCATCACCACATCCATGTCACCCTCAGCTGCCTGGCTCCCTAGCCCACCACCTCCTCTCCGCCTAACTAGCTCCTCTTCGCTCTCTGAGCTCTCCCCAATATTGCTCTGACTATGGCCACTCCCATCTGAAGACCCTATCTCAGCACTCTACTCATCAAGAGCCTCCACGTCTACATCGACAAGCTCAACATCTACCTCCTCAATCTCAACCCTCTCCTCAACCCTCGGAGCCAAAACTGCTGCAGTCTACCGGTGAACCCTGCGCACCAACTAAGGTGCCTCCTCCTCATCCAAAATGGCCCCTAGACCAACTCTGGTCTCACACNCTAACACCACCACCAGCACCCCCAGGACCGAGATCATCCCCTCCATCATCCCCTCTCCCTCATCCTCCATCCCTCCCACCATCTCTCCCACCTCCCCCTTGTCCACCATCTCCACCTCCATCATGACCTCTCCTGCCTCCCCCCTGTCCACTATCTCCACCTCCATCCCTACCTCCCCATCCACCTCCTCTCCCTCCAGCATGACCTCCCCTGCCGCGCCATACCCGCTGAGCCCTCGGCATGATAGTCCTCAGAATAGGATGCGACACATCAGTCAACACTATGGGACGATGTTGCAACTAGTGAGCATCATACTATGGAGTGGTACCTGCAAAAGATAAGATGACTATCAGTACCGGAGAAAATATATACAAGTATATAACCAATGTATGAGCACATAATCTACAGAGTGGAAAAGAAGTACATAACCATAATACCAAAACAAACCTGGATCAACAGTGGAAGAATGCCAGGTCCATGCCACAGGAAGCAATCCTAAAAACTCAGTGCATGCAGCATCTAGAGACACTACACCACCCCATACACGAGCATCCCGGGATCTCCAAGCAAAGTAAGCATATGAGTCAGACAAGTCCTACTGCTCTCTGAACTGTTGTAACACCCTATCGGTGTTATGAAAATTGATCATGTGCACATGATCACTCACACGGCCAATCAGGTACCATCGCTGTCAACAAAATGGGAGATGGATGTCCTCCCCATCCTACACAGGACAATCTCTATATGGTCGCCAGATAAAGTAAGGAATCATATCTAGCTGCTGTCACCAGTAAGAAATATGACCCATATGGGTCTGAACAATAGCACCATCGTACATATATACATACGGCCTATCAGCCGAGAGAGCATGGGCACCCACAAGACAACAGACAATAATGTGCTCCCACGCCCAAATCTGTAACAATGTGGTGCCACAATTGAGTGACTTACCATCAAGGTAATCCACGTACATCATATGGAAATGCATGTGTGCCAACATGCATGGGACCCAAGAAAAAATAGTATGGTCTCGAACCATACTCTGAAGGACACTGCCAAATCCAACATAAAACCCACACTGTCGCCGATCGGGGTAAAGGATGCCACAAATAAAACTACCCAATAAAGTGGATAGTATATCCAAGCCCAATCCAAATCTAGACCATGGAATTTCATAACCACTGGCCAGCCTGAGCTGATCCCGGGGCAGTCCAGTGAGCTCAGACAAAGCAGGTATACCAGTACGAGTGGAGTACTCCACCAACTCGCCCTGGATAGGGAGTTGGAGGATGCGATACACATCCTCCAAAGTCACAGTACACTCCCTAGTGGGAAACCAGAAAGTACAGGTCTCAGAATGCCATCGCTCTACCAGAGCAGAGATCAGACCCTTGTTGTTCGTGATCTCAGGCATGTAACAAATCTAGTATAGTCCAAGGTCACGAAGTACTGACCTCTCATCCTCTGTGAGCTAAAATCTATAGACGAGTCCCGCTGGCCTGGACTCTCGACATCGCAAAATGTGCCCAATGAAATGTAAAGAGTACAAAAAATAGCAAATTATCAGTTTTAGATGTTGAGGAACATAACAGAAGCAAAAGCAGGCAGATAAGTGATAACAAAAACAGGTAGACAGTGTTAAAAAGTCAATTGCGACATTAAAACTAGACAAGTGCGGTACTTTTATGCGATTGCGACATCTAACATACAAGTGCGGCAGTCAAATAGCAATTGCGGCATTTTACAAAGGTGATTGCGGCACTTTTATCAAGTGCGGCTCAGAACTGGCAATTGCAGCATCCAAACTGCAATTGCGGCAAAACCGCAAGCGACTGCGGCAAAGGTAAATTTTTTTTTAAAAAGCACAAAATTTAAAAGCTAAATTAAATGCAATTAGTGACACGCAACACGAGATAACTCATCAGATGTCTAGAGCTAGCAGGCCGACGGTAGGAACAGACTCGATTAGAAATATGAATAACGCTCGGAAGACCCGCCATCGCTCGAAGAAGGAAGAAAAAGAAGTAGAAAACAATGCAGAGACTTACCAAGAGGATCAGAGCTCAAATTCACAAAGTGACAAATGAAGGGCTCTCCTAGCTACTTATAGGGATTCTGAAAAACCTTAATTTTTCCTAGGAGCTCTAAAATTCTTCCCGGTCCTTGGAAACTTCAAAGGTCAATTACAGGGGCATCTTTAACTATTTTTCAGATCCGTCAGCTACCCAGTTCCACAATTTGTAGTTTCAACAAATTAATGCTCGTCTCGCGACTTTTCGCTCAAATTTGTTAAGGGGGCATAAATACACCTACTCAATGCCAGGGCAAGCTGGGGCAAAATCAAAGAATCTTTGACACACTGTGACAAGTCACATCGCATCAAAGAGGGGCAAATGTAGACACCCTAAAATGGACAGGCTTGCGACTTTACATTAAAAACACTAATTTTCATCTATTAATCAATGGTTTTTTAATCATTAATTAATCATCTATTTTCCTCTAAATTCATTCCTCAAATCATCTAATCCAATTCTCAAAATTAATTAAATAATTAATTTTATTTAATTAATTAAGCTTTAATTGATTAATTATCATTATTTAATTAATTAAACTCAATTTCCTATAGTTTAAATCCAGATATTTAAACTTACTAATTAAATTCTTCCAATTAAATTAATTTCAATTAAATTAATTTAATTTCATCAAATAAAACAATTCTTAATTAAAAAGAATTCAATTATCTCACATGTTGAAAACAATTATTAAATAAATGAATTAAATACTCATTTATCTTCAAAGAGATAACTCCAATTAGATCACATGGGTTACTCCACCCATCTCTCCAGTCCACATGGGTAACTTCACCCACCTCTTTAGTTCAAAAAGGTAACTCATAATTATCTCTTTAGTTAACCAAACTCTATCTCCTCTTAACCAAATAAAGAGGTGGATTTTACTGAGGACCTCTCCTGTTCCTTTTGATCTCAACCATTCATCTCCCTATCTCTGGGATTGATCTCAACCATTCATTCCATCACCAAATCCTATATAATAAACCCTTCATAACCATTTGAAGGATCTGGGATTTCAAGCTCTTGTGTGCCATTACTCCATCAGTTTGGTTCTAGCATTCAAGCCATCTTGCGATCACACACAGACACATTTCAATTATCAAATTCTCGACGCTTCTCAAGTCATAGACGCTGCCCCGCCAATACTGAGCATCAAGAATAGAATTTCGAAAGGAGTAGAGAGAAATAATATAAGCTTCAAGCATCATGGGGTTTGCATTTATTTGTCTTCCTTTATCTTGCTTGTACATTTTATTGCTCACGTTTCTATTATTCATTTAGTAGTTATTGCATACTTGATTTGCATTCACTTGTGAACCTTTGCTACTAACCCTCACCTTTGGAAAGCTGTGGGAAACCAGAGAGAGAGGCGTACAAAAGCATGAGATGACATAGATTTA
Source organism: Thuja plicata (assembly GCA_018584345.1). NCBI lineage: Eukaryota > Viridiplantae > Streptophyta > Pinopsida > Cupressales > Cupressaceae > Thuja > Thuja plicata. The sequence goes on from MU225447.1 coordinate 2,793,567, forward strand.
GCTTCAATTCTTAGATTAACTTTGTTTTATCTTTCCATAGAATTGTTTGCTCTAATCTTAATTTCATGAAGGTGTATTTTCTTACACACATAACGAAACCCACTGTGGGGCTCTAAGCCTCTGTATTAACATTTTTATCTTAAATTTTGGTCTATTTTCTTTGTTCTTGGTGTTTTTCTTGCAGAAAATAGGAGAAGAGCTGCGTATACGATGCAAAGAGCCGCCTACGAACACCAAAATGCCACCTAAAAAGATTGATTCATCTCCGTCTTCCTCTCTGCTACCGCGTAAGAGATAAATTGGACCACCTATTAGACAAATCATGCCACCTTTTAGATAAAGTACACCGCCTATGAACTTTCAACAGCCGCTTACCAGCAATTTCTGACCACTTTTTATAATTTCCGCGCCGCTTATTATCTTTATTTTACCACCTGTGAAAGTTTAATAGCCGTGTAGTAAGAGTTAAAAGCCACTTTTAAAGTTTAAAGTGACATTTACTAACAGTTGATAGCCACTCTTTAGCTGTTAAATGCCGCATAGTAAATTTTGCTTCAAATCAATTTTTGGTTGATTCTGTCACTTTTATAATTCTCTGTGTTTTCTTGTTCTGCAGATGAAAAATCACCCCAAGGTGCAGAAACCAGAGAAGCGAATCTCAAGGCCTAGCAAGGAGGTAAGAGTTAAGACCAAAAATGATAAAGAAATTCACAATGCAAATTTTTTAGAAATCTTGTTTGAGGAAGAACATTTATACGATCATTATATTAAGGTGTTCTTTGCTTATAAGAGAAAATTTCCTACTCTTTAAATAATTTTGCATCCTTACTTTCTTTAAAAAGATTTAATTGATAAATCATTCATTTGAAAAATATTTTAGGAGGTTTTTGTGCCTTTTAAGATTTTCAAGTTTTCTTCACTTGGCTGTGCTTTGTGTTGACTAACTTTGTTGGAGGAGATGGAGTGGGAATGATCACCACTAGGTGAGTAGAAAAATAAGCAAAAAAACTCAAAAATGCTCCTAGCCCTTTGCTAGCTTCAAAATCAGGTATTTCACTCATCAAGCTTACATTTGATCAAATTGTGGCTTTCTTTAAATATAGCATAATTAGAAAATCCTTTATTTCATCCAAATTGAATAGGCATTAGGCATATGCTCTTCACTTTTTGAAGTGAATCAAAAAGCCAAACGTGTAAAGCCAATTTGGTAGAAGGAAAAGGATAGGCAAATTGAACCACACATTTCCATTCTAAGAACCTCCTTGTTAAGAGGTTGAAAATGAACAAAATTATTTAAAGTGTTTGGAACAAAAGGAAGACAATAGGGATATGCTCTTCACTCTTTGAGTGAATCAAATTCCCAAACTTGTTGGACCAAGTTTAATTCCCACTTTTATGAACATGCTAGCTAAAATAGAGCTTTAAAGGGCTTGCCTCCTGAGATTTGCCTTACGAGGACGGTGAGAGGGAATGACGCAAAGTGGGAGATATTTGCTTTTACAGCAATATCGTCTGACCCACTATAAATAATGCACTTTTCCTTAATCAGAAAGTGACTAAAACTTATGCAAGCCATCCTCACTTCCTCTAGTAGTCCTTCGGGATTGCGCAAAATCTTACTTTTGTGCATGTGGGAAGCCCTCAAAGGGGTAAAGGATCTTGACAAGGTTTAGATCGGAATAGATTGAAACCCGATAAAATAGTAGACCTACCTTTTTAGAGCCATGTTTAAAAGACAAATTTTTTGAGGCTAGGGTAGACTGCTTGGAAGATATTCTTGTGCAAATCAGTTAAAACATCCGAGAATATACACTTTTAGTGTGGTTTTTAGGGATATGATGAAAATATTACGTGTGTGTTGAGTTTGTATTTCATTTTCATGCAAGAATACTGTTGATAAATTTGATCAAAGATATTAAAATTTTAAACCCTGAAAACACCATTAAAATTGACAAAATCCATTTTGATCAGCAAAATGCCGTGTACAATAATTGAAGAGCTGCTTGCAAACAAAGCTATGCCGCTTATCCAACATAAAATGCCACGTGATAACATCAAACAACCACTTGTTAACTAGAAAGAGCCGTGTAGAAACATTTCACAAACGCATGGAAACAGAGAAACACCGCCTGCTAACTACAGAGCACCGCGTATAAATTTTCCAGTGACCACATATTATCAGTAAAAGGCTGCCTACACATAGGTAAGAGCCACCTGGAAATTTTAAAAGGAAAACAGTGGGTATCTGCTGAAAGTTTAAAAATAAGAAAAGTTGATTTTTGGATACCCTTTTCGACGTTCTATCACTGAGAATACCGATCTTGATCAGAATCTGCCATTTGTGGGCATTTTGCAATTTTATACTCAAATTGGTCACTTAGTGAGTTTGAAAACTTGAGATCCTCATTTCAACATATGTTAATGCCATTTTTCACTCAATCCCATTACATAAAAACTATCCTACAACCAGACAGGTCCTATTTGAGACAAGAGTGTCCCTTCCCGGGTGATCCCTTTTCCAAAAAACCTGTGCACGAACCCATCAAAGGAACAAAACTAACAATGTCTTTTCCATTCGGTCATATAGATCTTGATCAGATTAACCACATGAATAATGACTTAACCAAACAAGGAAATGTTGATCCTAACAACCAAGGATCCCACACCAATATCAATGGAGGGACAAACATAGACCCTAACAATCAAGAGATGAATAACACCAACAATGGGGGCAATTTGGACCCTAATGAAGAAGAGATAACCGATGAAAAGGTTACCGAGGCTATGCAAAGCCCTTTCTTTATGAAACTTGTGGACAAAGTATTGGAAAAGGATAAAGAGAAATACTTCCTAGACCTAGCACAAATAGGTCTTAAGCTTCCACACGATTATGATTTTTCCAAACTCAAGAAAGAAGAAGCATAGGCCAACCCCATTGATATCATGAACAAACAATTGCATCTTGTTCAACTATAATTGGACACATTGAAACAAGGTGGGGCTCCTAAACCCTTTTCTATTGAAGCCTTGTGTCCTTTTCCTTTTGACAAGTCCTTAGTGATGATACCATTTCCAACAAATGCTATTTATCCAAAATATGATAAATATGAATGGACGTCTGATCCCCAAGATCACTTAAGGGAATTTTGTGCCCTAAGTCTAGAGTTCATGCATGAAAAAACTTACCTTATGAGGTTATTCCCTAGAAGTTTGGGAGGCATGGAAATGGAGTGGTTCTCGAAATTACCCTCCAGTATTAGGACCTTTGAGGAATTGGCCTCTAAATTTGTAACCCACTACTCTTATAACATCAAACATGAGGTTACAATGCTCAATCTATGCAATACCAAACAAAGAGATGGTGAGGGGTTCCTACTTTTCCTACAATGATGGAGGGTGGTATTTGCTAGATACCCTCGTAGTGTACCTAAAAAGGAAAAGATGGATATCTTTGTGAATAGCTTGAATCATGAAATGAACTATCGACTAAGACTGCAGTGCCCTAGATCATTCCAAGAATTAATTAAGAATGGGGTGACAACATAAGAGGTATTGGTGAAAAGTGGAGAAATCAAACTCTACAAAGAGAACAAAAATAACAACAACAACAATAACTCCAACACCAATCAAAATAAAAATAACAACAACAACAACAACAACAACAATCGATATTGGACAAGGAATAACAACAATAATAAAGGAGTGGTTAATGATGGAGTGGTAGAGGATAATAATTTAAAAGCTATCCCTTTCAACCTCACTCAAAACTCAGCTCAATCCAATAACATGGATCAAACACCTAAGGTACCCTTCAACAACAACACTAATAACAACTTCGGGAATAACCAAGGGGTTTCTAAGCCTAAACCGTTCTTTGCACCTACACCCAAAAGAACCTTTACTACTTTGGGTGAACCATTGGAAAATGAATTAAGGACACTTATTTCAAATAAGCTTATTGATCTACCAAAGGCTCAACCCTATGACCCACATATCAAGCCACACTAGTGGAATGAAAACAACCATTGTGACTATCATCGAAATAGGGGACATAATACTAGCAATTGCCTATGTCTCAATCATGTGGTACAAGATCTCATAGACAATGGTGTGATAAAGGTGGATGGACCTCAAAATAATGAAGATCACATAGCCTTTAAAACTCCTTTTTATAAGCATGAAAAGGGAGAATATTCTAATTCCAACAATGGAGGAAATAATGCAAATAATGTAAAAAGCGGTCATAATGTCAACTTTGCCCATACTTATGAAAATACCATCAATGTTATTGTGATTAAAGACCAACCTATTCAAGGATCTGCTAATTCCATCACAAGGGGGAAAGCCTCAAAGGTTACCTTACAAGGAGTTACTCCTATTACTATTTGTCCCAAAACACCAACTATTGTGGCTAAACAAACACCACCCACTACAAAGCCTTATAGTTTGGTGGATCAATTGCAAAATACTTTGACCCAAATATCAATTTTGGAATTGTTAAAACTATCTCCTAATCACAAAGAGATTTTGGAAAAGGCCTAATGTGAGACCACAGTTCCTATAAACTTGGAGGAAGACAAATTTCAGAACATGGTAGGACACCTCATAGCCCCTCATTGCCTTTCCTTTTCGGAACGAGATGACATGTCTATCACACATCCTCAAAACTTACCCTTGAATATAGAGGAATTAATCCAAAAACATAGGGTTAAGAGAGTTCTCATAGATGGTGGGGCTGGTCTAAATATTTGCACTCTAAACCTTGTCAAGTCATTAGGTTTATCCGAGTCTTCGATTGATCCAAAAAAGAAAATAACTATTAAGGCTTATGATGAAGAGGAAAGATCTTCAATGGGTATGATTGTTCTACCAATTCAAGTTGGACCTATCAAAAAGGACACTATATGTCAGGTCCTTGACATGAAATTGACCTACAACATCTTACTAGGAAGGCCTTGGATACATGAGATGCAAGCGGTACCTTCTACATATCACCAATGCATGAAATTTCCATACCTAGGGGAGGAGCTCACAATTGGGGGGGATTCAAACCCATTCCAATATTGCAATGCTTTGAAGCCAAGTCATGAATTGTATATTCCTCACAATAGGGAAAGAGTTATCCTTGATATTATCATGGAAGAAGCCAAAGAGGAAAAGCCAGAACAAACATCTAATGTCACATCTCCTCCTAACCCTATTCAAACTAACTCAACTACATCAACTAAGGGAAAATAAAATATGAGTTACGAGGGTTAAAATTCAAAGGATACTTCAGATCAGACTTCAAAATTAAGGTTATAATCTTCTAAACCCACAAAGGAAGAAAGAGATCAAACTAAGCAGGATCACTATGAAAAGATGAAGGACCTAATGCATCAATTTGAGAAACAATGTAAGATTAACTCAAAAGGAGTAGGGGAATATTCCATTTCCCTCTTTGACTTACCTACATCTCCAAGAACACATGGGAAACCATCCTAAGATCATCAACCTCATAAATACAATTCCCATTTTGTGAGGGAATATGACAAACAAGAAATGGACAAAGAAGATGATGAGGTATTACAATGGCTCTATAAAGAGGATGACAATTCAGATAATCCAAATGAAAGGGTGCAACATATCGATATCCAAACTAATCAATATGGCAAAGGATTTGATATCATGAAAAAATGGGGTATAAGGGAAGAGGACCCTTAGGAGTTCAACATAGAGGGTTGTTAGAACCTATTGAACCTGTTTGGAGAGCCAAAGAAGAGAAAGCTGGCATAGGTTTTCAACATAAAGGAGAAAGTTCAAGTCCCATGCATGATTTTTGTACACATATCCATATGGTAGGTTCTGAAAGCAAAGATGATTCTAGAGACTATGAGTGGGATTCCTTATCCGAAGAATCTTGTCATGACATAGAGGTTGATACCATTCACACTTATGCAATTCCTCCTAAAGTTGAGAATGAAGAACATATGGCTCAAGGTTTGAATTCAACTCAAACAACAAATGAACCTCCACAAGTCAACATAGAACAAGCACCTCTTTTCACTCAATGGGTAGGTGAAACTTGGGTACCTTCATGGTTGGGAGATTCTACCCTAGTGTTTAATCCACATGCTTTTTTTCCCATGGAAACCTTAGAGGATTCTAATGAAGAGGATTTCGATCCCTCTTCCATCGACCATCTAGAAGAGGTACATGTCATAGACCTTGATGATACAGTGTATGAACCGTGTAATGAAGTCATGTCCTTAACTCGTTCAAATGAGAACCCATTCATTGATTCTTTGTCCCTAATACATCCTGAACTTATTGATTGGGATCATTCCGAGTCAAATGACTTACTCTACTTCCCAAATGAGAATTCAATGGCCTTATACCTCAATGTGGTCGAACCCAATTCTTCCACCAATGAATTCACTCTAGACATGAGGATAGGGGTAGGTGTTCAACCTTTTAATCCAAAAAATGAAGAGAAAATATACAAAAAAATGAGAAGGTCTAGTGGTGAAAACCACCATGTGGTAGTGCTAGACCCAAAAAAGTAAAAATAAAGGATGTTTCCGAAGGTGAAAACCCAACTATGGCACCTAAGGGAGAGAGGTTGGACACCTTGCTAGCTCACGAAGATGAAAGGTCACCTATACTTATTGAACCTACAGAAAAGGTCAACATTGGCACAAAAAATATCCTAAATTCATTCATTTAGCAGCATCTTTGAGTCCTTTGGAAAGAGAAGAATTCATTGCATTCTTTCAAGAAAAACAAATCAAATTTGCATGGTCATATGCCAACATACCTGGATTAGATCCAAGTTTCATAATGCATCACTTAAATGTGAAATCAGGGGTTAAGCCCGTAAAGAAGAAGTTGCAAAAAATGCATCCACATATAGCCCTATTGGTCAAAGCGGAATTGGAGAAATTGCTCAAAGCAGGATTTATAAGAGTAATAGCATATGCCGAATGGATATCCAATATTGTACCAGTTACCAAACATGATAAAACAATAAGAGTTTGACCAGATTTCAGAGATTTAACCTTGCTTGTCCAGAAGATGACTTTCCTTTACCAAGCATTGATGCTATTATGGACATCACAATAGGTCATTCTATGCTTTCACTTATGGATGGATTCAGTGGGTATAACCAAATTTTCATAGCACCTAAAGATCAAGAGAAGACAACTTTTACCTGTCCATGGGGTACCTTTTGTTGGAACGTAATGCCCTTCGGTCTTAAAAATGCTGGAGCCACTTATCAAAGAGCCATGACTACCATTTTCCATGACATGATGCACACCTTCATGGAAGATTATGTGGATGACATTTTAGCTAAGTCACATAAGAGAAAAGATCATTTATCCATACTAGACAAGATTTTTACAAGGCTAGAAAAATTCAAGGTGAGACTTAACCCAAAGAAATGTGCTTTTGGGGTACAATTTGGAAAACTCCTAGGATACATTATTTCAGTGAAAGGCATTGAAGTTGATCCTGAAAAGGTAAAAGCACTAATGGACATGGACATTCCAAAGAACATTAGTCAAATGAGGTCTCTTCAAGGAAGACTTCAATCTATAAGAAGATTCATTTCTCAATTGGCGGAAAAATGCCATTTGTTCACCAGATTACTACACAAAGACACCATATTCACATGGGATGAGGAGTGTGACAAAGCCTTTTTATTGTTGAAAACATACTTGATGAATCCTCCCATGTTAATGTCACCAATTCAAGGAAAACCTTCATACTCTACATTTCAGCAACGGAAAAAGCTTTAGGAGTCTTATTGGCACAAGAGGATGATGTAGGGAAAGAAAGAGCTATCTACTATTTGAGTAGAACCTTGATCAAATATGAGTTAAATTATAGCTTCATGGAAAGGGCTTGCCTAGCAATGGTATTTTCCTCTCCAAAGTTAAGAAACTATATGTTGTTACATAAGGTGAAACTCATAGCTAAAATTGATCCCTTGAAATACTTACTCAACAAAATAGCTTTAACTGGAAGGATTGCAAAGTGGGTCATGGTACTTAGTGAATTCGACATTGAATATGTTGATAAGAAAGAAATCAAAGGTCAAGTTATAGCCGATCAATTGGCTTAATATCCTCAAGAATCTACACATCCTATACAAGTGGAATTCCCAGATTCTGCAATTGTGAATATTGAAGCTAAAACATGGACTTTATACTTTGATGGATCATATACCCAAAATGGCAGTGGAGCAGTCATTCTTTTGATTACACCACAAGGTTACACAATCCCAAAATATTACAATTTATTATTCCCTTGCACCAATAACATAGAAGAGTATGAAGCTTTGGTCATTGACATCAAGATAGCTTTAGAATGGAATGTCACAAAAATACAAGTCTATGGGGACTCTCAATTAGTCATTAATCAAGTTAATGATGAATATAATACTAAGGATGAAAAATTTTTACCCTACAAGAACTTGGTAGACAGCTGGAAGAGGTACTTTCCCTTGATTACTTTTGTACAAATTCTAAGAGATAAGAATAGAGCAGCTGATGCAATGACCACTTTGGCATCTTTAATTCAGCTACCCAATCAAAATGAAAAGTAAGAGTTCTTGGTGGAAGAATTGGTGAAACCTACATTTGACCTACTCAAGACCCAAATTGTTTCCCTTTTACGACTCTCTGTGGTATGGACCTATCTATGCTTACCTCAAAAATCAAACCTTACCTATAGACCAAACCCGTGCTCAAAAGCAAAATTTCATAAGACAAGCAGCCCGTTACACTATCCTTTCTGACACATTGTATCGTAAAAGTCTTGACGGAACACTCCTTAGATGTCTAGAGGAAGAGGAATCAAAATTAGCTATAAAAGATGTCCACAAGGGGATTTGTGGGTCACATTCAAATGGTTTAAACCTAGCTAAGAAAATCTTACGTATGGGGTACTTTTGGAAAAACTTAGAAAGAGATGCTTGTCAATATGTTAAAGTTTGCAAGAAATGTCAATACCATGGAAACTTGATTCATGCACCAACACAGGAATTAAACCCTTTTGTCAGACCATGGCCATTTTATCAATGGGGTTTTGACCTGATTGGCATGATTTATCCACCTTCTTCAAACGGACACAAGTATATAATCACAGCAATAAAATACTTTACTAAATGGGTTGAAGCTGTTCCTTTATCAACTATAACAGGAAAACAAATTTCCATGTTTATCCTAAATCATATCATTTGTAGATATGACATTCCTTATGCTATCATCATGGATAATGGAAAATAGTTTAAGAACAAAGATATTGATGAACTTTGTAACACATTACACATTACACATCACTCTTCATCCATTTACTATCCCCAAGGTAATGGACAAGCAGAAGCCACCAACAAGAACATCCTTAAAATCCTCAAGAGATCAGTTGGAAAATCAGGAAAGGATTGGAATCTTCAAATCAATCCAGCATTATGGGCCTATAGGACTAGTATTTGAACCTTGACAGGAGCTACACCTTTTTATTTGGTTTATGGAGCTGAAGCTGTTCTCCCTTTAGAAGTTGAAATACCATCCCTCAGAGTTTCATTGCATGGATTAATAATGGATTAGGATTATAGAGCGGCTCACCTTCAACAATTGGAATTATTAGAGGAACATCAGAATCAAGCTTATGATCATTTGAAAGTGTATCAGAATTGCATTTCCAGGAACTATAACAAACATATCAAGCCAAGAAACTTTCAAATAGGAGATCTAGTATTGAGAGAAAATCCAAAAAATTAGGCTGATAGAGAAAAGAAAGGAAAGTGGGAAGCAAATTGGCTTG
>MU225447.1:2803423-2830908 GCA_018584345.1 Thuja plicata
TTCCAGGAACTATAACAAACATATCAAGCCAAGAAACTTTCAAATAGGAGATCTAGTATTGAGAGAAAATCCAAAAAATTAGGCTGATAGAGAAAAGAAAGGAAAGTGGGAAGCAAATTGGCTTGGTTCTTTTGTCATTGTTTCTTCATTTGGAACAGGGATCTACAAATTGGCTGATTGTGATGGTGATGAATTGATAGAGCCTATCAATAGCATTCATCTTAAGAGGTTCCACACCTGATTTAGAGGAAAGAGTATCAAAATAAAGAGTATAAGTTGAAGAGTATCAGATGAGTCAAGCATCACCCTTGTACATGAGATAATTCAAAAAATACCAAAAAAATCAAAAAAATCAAAAAGCCAAAAACATTTGAAAAAGAGAAAAAAAAGTGCCTTGGTGAAAACCTAGCAATAGGCACCTCAGTAGAAAAAAAAAAGAAAAAAGAGAAAAGAGCAATAATCCCAAGAGGTGAAAACCTAGAAACAGGCACCTTTTGTCCCTTAGGTGTTTCCTAGTTGTATTTGTACATATTGCGGTTTCCTCATCTCACTTGTTCATATCCTCATTGCATCCGTCATTCGTGCATTGCCCTAGTTAGAGTCTCAAAGCTGCATTTTGTCACATGCTAGGTTCAGTTGTCCTAAGTATCACCTTGGTCACATTTATCACTTGGGGGCAAACATCATAGATCTTGATACCAACTGGATTCAATAGTGCAACATTTTGGTCACATATCAGAAGCAGATTTTTGGATTCAGAAGAGACATTTTTGAACCTTTGATGACTATCATTGTTCAACCCTAAACAGTTTGATCACATAACATAATCCTTGAACCTCATTTGACTTATTTTATCAGGATTAAAATTTGACACACCTTAAATGATCAGATTGTTTGGAATTCTTATTTGAAAATCTTGATACATTTCACAAACACTTGGAATTTTTGGTGAGTTTTTCATTAACCTTTTCAAGTCATGTCTTTTTAGCTAATCCATGATGTTTCAAATAGATTGGAAATGATAAGAGACATGATGTTTTCTTTAGCTTCTGAGTGACTATTTTGAGGAAGATTCTTTAACTTGTGTGAATAAGTCTAAGGACATGGTCATGAAAGAACCATAGAGGACATTCATATAAGATGAAGGGTTAACCTTTGTTTTTTTTATGCAAAAGGATATCTTGGTTATTTAGATTTCCCATATCTTAATACCAACATCCACTTGCAACATTGAATTTGATTAAACTAGTATTCATACTCCCATAGTTGGTCATCCAACTAGTGAGGGTTGTACTTGGTTTTGTAGAAGGGGTTACCACACATGGGAAATTCATAGCCATATTCTTATTGTCGTAGTGGCACTAGTAAGGATTGTATGGACTCCTAGTTCCACAATTCTCTATGATGAAAATATATCTTAGTTTGTATTTCTTTCGCAAACCTCAAGGAAAATTAGTTGCATTGCATTGCATGTTAGATTAAATTGCATTGCATGTTAGATTAACTTGCATTTATTTGTTAGATCAATTGCATGTTTCTCTTTAGCTTGCGTTCTCAAATGCTTAGTTCTCAAATGGCTTGTATTTCTAGCAATTCTCCAAGTTCAAGGGGGGGGGACACAAAGGTTGATCACATTTCATCGAATCATATGGGTTTCAAGTCATTCACAAAATGAGATTGTCCTTTGCATTCATCATCATTAAATCATTACTCATTATACATTAAGAAAATCAAAGAAAAGATTCATTAATCATTACTCATTTTCCATATCATCACTTAGAACTGCATATCATAAATTAAATTGCATACATTCAAAAATACAAAAAAGATAGATGCATTTCATTTACCATAAGCACTAAGTATTGCATTCATTGCATTGCATAATCCATACATTGTTAAAATGAAAAAAATTATAGAGATAAATTGCATTCACATCATTTGCATCCATTTATCTATGTCCTACTCTAAAACATTTGCATCCATTGCACAATAGAAATAAATGCATCATAGAAACATATAGACATGCATAAAAGGAAATCTCATAACATCATCCAAGGAAAAATCAAAGATCATCATCAGATAAATGTCCATCATCAATGTCTATAGCATAATCAGTACATCAAAGGTACATCAATAACATGGTACATCAATGGTACATCAAAGTCCTGATCGAAACAAAATACATATGATACACATCCTGGGTCAATATCTATCTGATATCCTAGTAGGAGCACCTGATCCATCCCCAACCAAACCTGTGCCTAACCCACCTGTGCCATCAGGATCACTATCACCTGCTCTATCTTGTAAACCAGGAGGTGCCTGAATAGTGCTCACACTGGTCAGTAGCTGAGTCAGAGTGGCCAGAAACTACTGCAACATGGTAGTGACCTGATCTAATCTAGCTATCACTATTGTTATACTAGCCTATAATCCCCGCACATCCCAAAATATATCATCTGATACTAGAGCCTGTGATGCTGGCGGAGCCTGTGGTGCTTACGATGCTAAAGGTACCTGTAGTATAACCTGTGCTGAGCTAACCTGTAGATCAAACTGTGGTATCTATCCCTATATCGGAACCTGTCTTGCATCCTAGACATGTCTGTGTCTCCATCTAGCCCAATCTGCATCTACTCTCAATGGAGCCTGAGCTTGTGGTACCTATGCACCTGCTAATCTCTACCTCAGCTGTCTAAAACCACCACCTCGGCCTCTCACATGACTGCCTCTCATCCGAGGCCCAGCTACTTTCTGAACCAGGGGTGCTCTAGGTGGTCTCTGCACTCTGTGTTGGCATGGTCAACCACCATCATCACCATCATCTCCATCCCCATCATCCTCAAAAATCTCATCAACATCTGGGATAGGCTCTGCCAGATCTGTGAATCTCATAAACTGATGTCGCATAAACCACTCTCGATACTCTGCTAACATCCCTGCATCAGCCACCTATGGTAATAAATCCCAAACTCTGTATCCTAGCTAATCTATCTGTAGATAGGCTAATTGGTAGTCAACCTATGTGCCTCACATCAATCTCTTTTCCTGTACACGAGCATATAAGGCCATACCCTGTGGCATGTCCTGAACATGGCTATACTGACGGAGTACCCTCCCAAAGAGAAATCTCTCAATGACCAAAGGTGACCAGCCTATCATCCATCAAGGAGAAAACATGTAAGGTAACTCATTGTCATTCTCCCTCCACATCTCACACTGCAAGTATGGTCTCCACACCACGTGATCAATGTCATCAATCGTGTGTCTCCAAAAATCCACCTTGCCTAGACGATGCTGGACAATCATGCCATCATATAAAAATGCATATGGGTAACCCTGAGCCCAAACTCACACTGACACTAGCCTAGTAATAGGGATATGCTCTCATGTCCATAACTATAACAAAACTGCACCTGCAGAAATCGCTGCACTGCGCCAATATACAATCTCATGTAAATCATGATATAACTGTGCCAACACACAGGAACCCTAATCCAACCTCCGTGGATGAACAATTAGGTCCTCTATAATCGGTCCCCATCTGATCGCAAAACCATGTCCTTGCCTATCTGGCAATAATAAACCTCCTATCATAGCTCCTAATAATGCTGGTAGGGTAGGGAATGAAGAAAACTATGCCCAAGTGATGCAATCATCTACAATGGTGTTGTCTCCAAATACCCATCTACAAACACTGCTATCATATACTGAATCATAATACACCCACTCTCCATGAGTCAGGATCCACAAAAGTCTATAGACATCCTCTGGCGTAATTGTCATCTCATCGAGAGGTAGGTGAAAGGTGTTATGGTCAGAGTGCCATTGCTCTACCATAGCTGTCAATAAACTTTAGTTCAGCTGAAACCGAGGGAGATCCAACAAGAAACTAAGACCACAAGTCTCAATGGTACGCTGCTCAGGTGGCGTGAGCTCATCTACTAGATCAAAAATCCATAATGCCACTCCTCACACCCACAACTTCTGGTAATGCTCCTAAATTTTGAAATAAAGTGCATCATATTATTTTTTCTCTTGATGAACCATTCTAAGTCAATCACAATACATTAAATCTATCTTTTCTCTAACTTGAGCGTATCAACTTATTGCTCCTAACCTCTACATTGTGAGACACAAGGACAATTTGTAATAATTTTTAATCATATCTGATTGACCTATCAAACATTCATCATTATGAATTTTCTAACATCCTAAACACTACATGACATTCTAGACGAACATTTTATTTCTTGGAACCTAATTAAGTCATTAGGATGATCAATTAAACTGAGTTCATCTATCTTTTTCCTATATCAAACTTTCACCTTTCTGGTAGGCGACACTTAACTAAGTGTACGCGACTTTTAAAGCTAAGCGGCTTTTAAATATTTAAATGTGACTCTTTTTCATGCCGAGGTGGCGCTTTACTATTTAGGCAGCTTTTTATTGGCCTACGCGGCTTTTAAATCATCAAACACAACTTTTAAAATATGGTGTTTTTAAGCAGCATATTTCCTATTTTGGGTTGCCATTTTAACCTAGCTCCTACGCGGCTAAGGATTGCATGTATGTGGCTTTTCACAGTGTGGACGTGGCTTTTAGTAGACCTACATGGCACTTAACCTCTCCTATGCGAAATTTAGCTAAATTTTTTCTAAAAAGCAGTAAACGATGTAATAAATGCAATTTTTCAAAGTAATAAATGCACTAAGAGGGTTCGAACCACTCACCGGAGGCCCGTAGTCAGGAGGTCTCTGATATCGGCGTGCTCACTCAAATCTATGCTCTCAGATAGGGACCACCATTACTATCAGTCATCATAGGCTCAAAGCAAAATCTCAATAGTGAAAAGTGAAAATGAATAGTAAATTTGGGTTTTTCAACCTATTTAAGCTATTTTAACCTAATTTCTGAGATTTTTGACCCAGTCAAACCTAATTTGCCTATTCTTCTCATTAGGGAATTTGTTCAACATCTTTTCACATCATCATTTATCAGAAATGTTATCATCTTTGATCTATCTTATTTAGTTTATTCGTCAAAAACTTTTACCTATGATCAAGATGATTCCATTTCCGAGGGGGCATCATCATATCATCAAACAAGGATTCTGCATCATATCTTATATCCAATCTGGGGCATTAAAATTTTAAATTTTATCAATCACAGTTTCATATCGGATTTCATATTAGAGCATCATATCGGGATTTTCATATCGGATTTCATATCAGAGCATCATATCAGGGTTTCATATCAAAATTTCATATCAGGGTTTTCATATTGGATTTCATATTAGAGCATCATATCAGGGTTTCATATCAGAATTTCATATTAGGGTTTTCATATCAGGGTTTCATATTAGAGTTTCATATCATATTTTCATACCGGGATCTTCATATCAGGTTTTCATATCAGCTCATCAGTATCAAATCAATGCTCAAGACAATCAAGCTTTCTTTGAATCAATGAAATTCACACATCAATTCAAAGAGGGGCATTTGTAAACACCTAAAATTTACCAGGTGTATCTCAAACATTTCAAATTATAAATCTCATCCAAATGCTTCAAAATATCATCTCAATGCTAATCAAATGGACATTTAATCAATGCAAATCAAAGAAACAAAATTCAAATCAAATTAAAAGATCAAATAATCATGAAATCAATTAATTAAAATCAAGCCTAAAGGGATTAATCAAATTATACAATTGATTTTTCAATTGTATAGTTCAAATCAAAAGGATCAAATCCAACCCAATCACCCTTCCATGGCTAATTTAATTAAAAGATGATATAGATTTAGCTTCAATTCTTAGATTAACTTTGTTTTATCTTTCCATAGAATTGTTTTCTCTAATCTTCATTTCATGAAGGTGTATTTTATTACACACAGGTTGCACTGATGGAATGCATTTGGCAGCTGGTATGGATAGATAAGGAGTATTTGGCTCCTCATAGGAAGGGTACTTTCACACCAAGGCAATTCAAACTCTATGATTTCCTTACTGGGAAGAAGGATTTGGAAGGAATCAACAAATGGTTGAGTCAGTACAAGATGGGTATTGCACAACATAGATATGTGGACCCCAAGGATTTCATAAAGGGTGCCAAGAAATTTTTGACTCCAAGTGTTACCAATATCAAGGACCATGAAGGATGTGATGAGGAATATATCATCAGAAATATTCTTGATGAACAAGAAGTTGAGCATCAAGCAAAAAAATATTGGGACATGGTAGATTTGGAGAAAGAGTTGAAAAAGGAAGGGATTGGATTTGGAGGATTTTTCCCAGGATTGCCTTATATGACCAGGATTACGCAAATGATTAATACATATGACACTTTGTAAAATCAATTGGAAAGTTAATTTGAGGAAAAGAAAAAGGTGCTTGAAAAATACTCATCCTATGAGTATCAAGAAGATAGTGAGGGGGATTATGAGAAACATAGCCCTCCTCAGATGAATGGTCACTTGGTTTTGAATAGAGCTTAGAGGCTCCTGATACATAGGCAACAAGTGAGACACCTAGAAAGAAAAAAATAACAAAACAAGGAGGACCCTCTCAAATAGAGGAACATGGAAAGAAAAAAGATAGAATAACTACTTTGGTCATTGGTGATAGACATTATCACCACCAATTGAGAAAAAATAGTAGAGAGGGAAAGAAAAAGGAGAGGGAGACTTAGGAGGAGGTTGAATTGCCTCTCTAATTATGTAAAGTTGAAAGGGAGTCGTATCAAGAAGAAATGATGAGTGATGATGCCTTCATCAAGAGTGAGGAGTTCAAGAACTTTCTCATTTGGAAAAAAACAAGAAATTGGAAATCAATTGCAGATTACATAGGGCTCCACACTAGGAGACAAAGTAGTGCAGGCTCTGAAGGCCTATGATCCTAAATTTGAGACCATTACAATAGAAGAGGCTAGGAAATTGGTAAGATCAAGTGGGATGTTACTTTTTCTAGGATGGGATCTAGCATCTGCATTCATTATAAATTAGATAAGGAGGTAGCTAGAGGCTCAATTATCCCATGAAACTCAAATAGGAGACATGATAAGATGCTGTGGCTATGATCCTAGATCCCAAATCCTTTCCATGTGGTCCTTGGCCCCAAGAACACAAAATCAATCCTTGATCAATGTGGAAGAAAATATGGATGGGGACAAGATCATTTGGACAGTCCAAAACACATCAGATTTGGAGATCTCTAAAGTTATCACCCACTTTGCTTGTTTGAATGAAGAAAAATAGTGCAGCTATCACAGAGATATGGAAGGATCTTTGATGAAAAAATTTCCTTTAAAAATGATAGGGAGAAGGGCTTTATGAAGATCCAGGCATAAGAGGAGAAGTTGGAGGTACTAAAGACAAAGTTGGAAGAGGCCTCCGAGGCTCTTCCTCCTCCTGTACAAGAAGTGGAAATTATTTAGCTTGCTGTCACAGAGTAGCCTAATCAAGCAACTGAGCCAGTTGATAAGGATAGGAATGAGGCTGCTCTCTACCTTGTTGAATATTTTGTGACATAAAGTTAATGTTATAAAAGGTAAGTTGGATGCAATCCACAATGCCTACAAAAAGTTGCCTAGTATTGAAAAGGATGTGAAGAATTCAATAGAAACTCTAGACCCATTATTTAGTGTATGGTCTAGCAGAGGATCTTTGTTTAAAAGGATATAAGTGCTACAACCACATAGATCAGATCTTCCTAAGTCAATATGCCATGGTGGAGAGATGATTGAACAGATTAGTGCATCCTTGTCCTTTTTCAAAGGAAAGGAAAATTAGGTTCAATCAAGGTTAAATATGCTTGGTCCTGACTTTAGCATATTCATCCCTCCCATTAGATATGAAAATGATCAATTAAAATGTGCTGAGGAGTGGAGAGGAAAATTTGATACATTGCTATTAGAGAAGAAGTCTTTCCTCATAGAGGACAATGTTTTAGATATGGATAAGTAAAATAAAGCCTTGGATGAAATGTTTAAAGCTGAAACATATTTTGTAAAGTTTGTGGCAGATACAAGGGCTATCATTGATGCCAGATGGGAAAGAAAACTAAAGTAGTTGCAGGGCATCACAAGTTTTAAATGGCCAATAGAGGAGGAGGTTGCACTCTGGGATATCAGTACCAAGCCAAAGAAGAAAAAACAAACAACAATAGAGTTGGAGGAAATAGATGAAGAGTGAATGACACTTGGCACCTAATCAATGAGCATAGGGAGGGTAATTATCACAAAGAATAGTGTATGTTAGCATTTTAGGTAGTCACTATTTCTCATAACAAATTTCATAAGTTACCTTGAATATCTATGGACAAAGGTGCAAACTATTAAAGATTTAGAATGGTTGCAAAAGAACTACTCAAGTTTCCCTCCTCCACCGAATGAAGATTTCAATAGCTTTTGTCTTCTAGTGATTTTTGCTTTTCCTAGCCATCTGAAGCTTTTTGCATCCTGTTTCTTCCAGGATTCCAAGATGGATAGTTTTTATTATAAATAGAAAGTTTTATGAAATTGTAAGGGATGGTGGATTCACAACTACGAAGTAGTTTTCTGATTTTTGTCTGGTTTTAGAGTTTTTGTCACTTTGAATATATTGAAACAAAGAAATTTTAATAAAATAAAGTGGGATTCCTTTTTCATATCTATGATGTCTTCAGGTGTTTATGTTTGATTTATTGTGTATTAAATTTGTAAGGCAAGTTTATTTACACTGTTTACAATGTAAATTGTGGGATTATTCTTAAGTTTCTTCCAAGGGAAGGGTAATTATTAAGGGTGGTTTCATGGGATTCAAGATTTTCATGAGAATTTGATGTCTGGGTATGGGAATGAGAAGATGTTTTCTAAGGCATTTCATTTGGATTCTAGGTGTGTTGTCATTAAAAAATTTCTGTGAATATATGTTTATTTTACTCTTTGCCCTAGATTAGGCATTGGTCTATACTGGTTAATAAATTATCATCATCAAACCTTAAGTTTCTAAATAATTTTTTATTTCCTATTGAAGAACATAGATGTTTATGATCTGTATTGAAGAATATAGACATTGTTGTTGATTCCTTGAAGAAGTAAATCCTTTAGGTACACATGCCTGAGCTTGAAGCTCAAAAAGAAGAAGGATGAGAATACTTATTGCATTAGTATTTTTTATTGTCAAGTGCATCTTTTGGTTGGTAAAGTTTTGCATAAGATTAGTTGTTAACATCTGCAAGGCTTATTATCAACATCTACAGTAAAAGGCATTAGAAAATTAGTGTGAGATCCTAATCCATTGTAATATTTACTGAGAAGAAGTAATTTATAAGAGGTACACCAGTTTGAGTCTATGGAGATTGCAGTGAAGAAGGATTTGATCCTTGTAAGTTAGACTTTTTCTTGTTTGAATCAAGAGTTGGGAATCATAGAGTCAAGCATTGATGCTTCATTAGGATTCTGCAAGAAAAAGCTCTAGAAAAATGGTGACTCTACTGGGGAGAAGTGGATGTTAACAATAGGGTTTTAAAGATCACAACAATTAAGTTTCTTTTGTTCCATTTCTTGATTAGATTGTGAAATTTTCCCATACTTGTTGTGGGTGGTGACTTTGTGCTATGTGCATTCCAGTTGTTCGTATAAGCATTTTGAAATTTTGAAAGTTTTTTGTCAGATTTGCAATGAGTCAAAAAATAAATACTAGGTCTTACTATAGGAATAATCTTGAGAGTAACATAGGAGAAGAGCTTCATACACCTAGGAGAAGAGCTTCATACACCTAGGAGAAGGCAATGGTCTAAGAGAGGTGGGTCTAACCACAGTTCCCCCAAAATTTCCAAAGGAAGAATCCCAACCCCTATCCATGAGAAGGTTTCCTCATCCTATGAGATTTATGTTCCTCTTAGGTTAGTTGGCCACAAGGTAGCTAATATATCTTTTAATCCCCTTCGAGATGAAGAAAATAATCACATAAGTTTTTTTCCCTACGTGAGAAAATCTGGACAAACAAGGAGAGACTTCTGCTGCTAAAACTGCATCATATGACTCTAAAAAGTTACGAGATAAAGTGATGGCCTTGAGGGAAAAGGACCATTAGTAGTTATTGGAAATAGAAAATGGAAGAAAGAGGCATGAGAAGGAGATATGTGAGTTGTTGATGGAAAGACAAGAACTCTTGAGGAAAACAAAGAATAATGAGATAAAGGCTAAAAATTTCAATGAAGAGTTCAAGGGTCTAAACAGGGATTTGTTCGGTGATGTTGGAGCCTTGAGGAAAGAAGGTGAAAATAATAAATCAAATTATAAGATAGATGAATTTGAAGGAGAGGGGCCTATTTTGAGGTAGTTGCATCCATATGAGATTGAGAAAATGCAGAGCTCAAGAAGACTGACAAGGATGCATCTGATAAGGGTAAGCATAAAATGGTTCGTGTAAGTATAAATGAGCCTAAGTAAAGAAAATTTATCCCTACTAGTATGTCTTGAGTTGATATGGAAGTGGAATAGGCTAGAAAATCTAAAGAATATTTAGTAAAGAAGCTTGAAAAAATGGAGTTAGAAGCTGCTGCAGTTGAGATGAAAAGGAAAATTTCTTTCCTTCATGCTACTACAAATACTACTGCTAGTATCTCAATGCCAGTTGCCACTGGGAAACTATCATGAAACCCACCAGGTGGTTCTAGGACAAGTGCTCAAGTTTCTAGTTCTAAGAAAGTTTCTCCTCAACCTACCCAAAATCAAGTAGGTGTAGCAGGCACAAGTGGTACTAATACCCTTGGAAATTTTTAGAGAAGACCTATTCATTTGGATAAATACCATCCTCTATTTTTTGATGGCATCCCTGGTCATTCAAAATGATCCCAAATGAGGTAAGAGACTAAAACCCTAGGTTTACTAGTAATAATGTCATAAATTATGAAGAACACTTAAAAGATTTCACTAACAAGATTACTAATTTTGAGATTGAGCATGAAGATGTCATAATGAATATTTTTGTCCAATCTATGATTGAAGATGCTAGGGACTGGTTTAGAAATTTTACCGAGGGTATCATAGCATCTTGGGATGAATTTTTCAGATGTTTTAGGGAACAATACCATGAACATGTCAATTCAGGTTACATGTAGAATGAATTCAATAATATCAAGAACTTCCCTAATGAAAGTATGGCTAATTTCAACAGTAGATTTCAGAAAGCCATGAACAAATTGTTTCAGGTCTTAAGACAAGATGAGAAAGTGTGTTTAACCACATACTTCAATGTTGCTAATGGAAAGATGTATTATATTCTTAGGGATAAGAACCCACTTACTCTGAGGGATGATTACAAAATAGCCATTGATATTGAGAGAAATAGAAAAGCCTCAGGGAAGATGGGGAAGAGAGAGGATGGTAAATTATGGAAGGAGAGAAGAGGACATACAAGAAAACCCATCAAAGGGGATGATAGGGTGGATAAATTGATGAGTGCAGTGAAAGATCTTACTGCCAAAATGGACAAAAATGATAAAGGTTTTCATGATAATAAATATTAGTACGAGAGGTATAATGGACAACCAAATTTGAGGGACATGCCATATAGAACAAATTGGAAAGATGGAAAGCATGTACCTAAGAATAAAGAGAACCAGATGACAAAGGAAACCCCTGATCCTTTAAAAAGAAATAGTACAAACAATGTGGAGAACACCCCTTGGTGTGTTTCTTGTAATATGCCCCACTCTTTTTACCAGTGTGTTGTAGCTCAGGCCTTAGCTGATCAAATGGATGAGGGAAATGAATAGACATGTTCAGGACAAGAAGGCCCCAGTGTCCATATGTTTACTATAAAAATACCTTATCCATGGTCTTTTGGAGACAATGAACCTCTTGAAAATGTAAGTAATAGAGGAGAATAATACCAAGAATACTAGCCACAAGTTGTTTTGGATTCAGATGATGAAGCTGGTATTGTGTCACAAAAAAACTATTAATGCTATGGGTGATGATAAAGAGCATCCCCATTTCAGACTACCAAGTGATGAAGAAAAGAGATCCTTGACTATAGCAAAAATAAATCAAGCTAGAAGTGTCTATAATTTGAGAAATAGGAGGGTGGAGCCTGGTCAAGGAAAACTTGCCTCTATATTTATTAAAGAAAATTCC
Organism: Thuja plicata; assembly: GCA_018584345.1. NCBI lineage: Eukaryota > Viridiplantae > Streptophyta > Pinopsida > Cupressales > Cupressaceae > Thuja > Thuja plicata. The sequence continues at coordinate 2,815,548 of MU225447.1, forward strand.
CCAGAGGTTGCTGCTAAATTTCTTGCCAAAGATAAAAATGAAAGTAAAGGTACTAAACACCAAAGATAAAAATGAAAGTAAAGGTGCTAAACAAGGAGAATCTTCTTCTGCCCAAAAGGAGGAGGAGGTGAAAATAGAGGAACAAATTGCTACTGACAAGGCCAAAAAAGGTAAGAAAAAAAATGATGTATTTTCTAAATTACCTACATTTGACATGAGGTATGCTCTTAGAAAAATGAAAGTATTAGTTCCCTTGATGGAAATGTTGAAGATAAAAGAGAACAGAGAAGTGGCAATGTCACTTTTCAAAGGGATAAAAGATATCCCCATTGAAAACAAGAAGGAAAATAAGAAGAAGGGGGTTGTCTTTGAGCCAGACACTCCTATATTATATGTGGGTAGTATTATTACACAAGAGCCATCTCAAGTGGATCCATTCTATGTAACTTTGTTGATAAATAAGAAACTTGTAAAAAATTGCATGATTGACTCTAGTGCTGCCATGAATGTCATGCCATATGAAGTGATGAAAGAATTAGGAATGGATGTGGATACTTTCTATGGAAGATGCTATGCCATGGACAATAAAGAGGTCCCTTTAGTGGAAAATCTAAAGAGAGTTGAGGTAAAGATAGTTGTATTTCCTAAAGCCACATACAAGATGGATATGGTTATTGTGGATACTCAACCCCATTATGGCATGTTGTTGTCAAGAAAGTGGGTTGCAACAGTAGGAGGACATGTGCAATTGGATCTATCTTATGCAACAATTCGAGTAAATGGGAGTGAAGTAAAATTGTATAGGGAGCCACAAGCACTAGTAACTGTTGAAAAGGTGCCAATATACATGCTCAATTGTTGTGTGGAGGTGGACATGGAGAACTGTAGAGTGGAGAAGATCCTGCCAAAATGCTAAAATACTGATCCACTGGTGGAGGAATTATGCACACAAAAAAATGGACTTTGGAAGATGTATTTTGATGAAGCTTGTTCCAAGGAAGGTTCAGGAGCTGGTTTCCTATTCATTTCTCCATCAGGTACCACTTTCAAGTATTCCTTCTTGTTATCTTTTCTATGTACAAACAATACTGTTGAGTATGAAGCCCTATGTTTGGGGTTAAGCATTGCATCTAGCCATGATATTAAGTGATTAAAGGTTTTTGGGGACTCTGAATTGGTTGTAGCACATGTTAGATCCAAATATGCTGTAAAAAATGATAGGTTAAAGTTGTACAAACATGCAGTATGTGATCACATAAAACTGTTTGATGATTTCAACATTAATTGGGTAGAAAGATCAAAAAATATTATGGATGATTTCTTGGATAGTATTGCTTTGAAAAGTGATGATTCAAATTTGAGTGGAGTATCTATTATAGAGGTCAAGAATAGACTAGTGGTGCCAGATAATGTTTATAATTGGAAATTTTTTGAGGATGACCAAGATATCCTCTGGTTTGTCTAATGTCTTGACCATTTTGAGGGTCAACATGTAGATTGTAATGCCTTGGTTGAAGTTGTTGATGACAAAGACATGGTCTTTGGAAATGAGGTGGTTCAGTTGAGTTCAAATCAGATTCCCAAGGGGTTAGTGGAACTAGAGACATTATTCAATGATCAAGATAACTTTATGTCTAAAAAGTGCAATGCCAAATTTGAGGACCTTGAAGAGGTAAATTTGGGATCAGAGGCAACACCTCAAAATGTGTATATTGGAAAAATTTTAGATCCCCATGTTAGGAAAAATCTAATAAAGTTATTAAGAAAGCAAAAGAAGGTGTTTGCATTGTCCTATGAGGATTTAAAGGCTTACATGGAGGACCTATTTCAACATGAGATCTCGGTGAAGCCATATATTAAACCATTTAGGCAAAAGAAGAGGCCTATTAATTCATTATTGGCCCCCAAAATGCAACAAGAACTGATGAGGTTGAGAGATGCAGGGATTATCTAGCCTATAAGACATTCAACCTAGGTATCTAATTTAGTCCCAGTCAGGAAGAAAAATGGTGACATAAGGCTGTGTGTGGATTTCAAAAACTTGAACCTTGCCTCTCTAAAAGATAATTATTCTTTTCCTAATATGAAGGCAATGTTGCATAAAGTCACTGGTTGTGACCTATTATCAATGATGGATGGTATCTTAGGGTATAAACAAGTATTCATAAAGGATTCAAAGTAGTTTAAAATTGTATTTACTACTCCTTGGGGGACCTATGTATATATCAAGATGCCATTTGGTTTGATGAATGCAGGAGCAACATTCCAATGAGCTATGGATGTTTCTTTCAAAGATTTTATTTATTTATTTATGGTTATTTATCAGGATGACCTGACAACATATTCCAAGGAGGCAAAGGATCATTGTGCTCATCTTGAAAAGGTATTCATTAGAGCTATTGAATATGGTGTGTCTTTGAATCCTAAGAAGTGCTAGTTTGCAATCACTAAAGGAAAGTTGCTGGGGTACATTATATCAAAGGAAGTGTTAGGGTTTGATAGATCCAAAACAATATAATAATAAACAATTATATGTAGAAAACAATAGAAGAATAAAACTTAATACAAATAACACAGATTTAACGTGACTCACCCAAAACCTAGGTTACATCCACCTACACAGCCATCCAACCTTTCTTATTATCTAGAAAAATAGTACACCAACATTACAATGCATTATGCATCTCAACTGCTTATAACATGCGTTTTAGGGCAACCTCTAAAATTGAACATTTTAGGGTTTTACAATGTTGGTCTTCTTTTTACCAAAAAGAAAATCATCAACACCCACTACATGATCAATCACCACAATATCAACGATCTCCCACTTGGAGACTGAGCAGACTCCACACCAAACATTCTCCCACTTGGAGACTGAAACCAGATGACAATGTAGTACTTGCAACTCCCACTGGATAAAAGACCTTGCTATGTATTAACTCCATGATCATCAGTCAAGAAGCCCAATATAAGCTGAGAAAGAAACCTGCTTCTCCTTGGGGATTACCTTTGTGAACATGTCTACAGGATTATCACTTATGTGAATCTTTTGAATCTGTAATTGGCTATCCTCCAAAACAGACCTTATAAAATGGTACCTAACCTGTATGTGCTTTGTCCTTGAATGAAAAATAGAATTCTTTGCAAGATGAATAACACTTTGGCTATAAATGTACAATGGGTGATCTTCCTGCTTCTGACCCAATTACTCCAGAAAACATTGTAACCAAATCATCTCCTTGCTAACTTCCGTAGTAGCTACATACTCAACTTTAGTGGTTGAAAGTGCATTAACCTTATGCAACCTAGAAATCCAACTGACTGTAGTACCCCCTATAGTGAAAACATATCATGTAGTACTCCTCCTTGTATAAATATCTCATTCCAGATTAGAGTCAACAAATCCAATCAGAGAAGAACTGGATCCTATGAAACATAATGCCTTTGTAGTAGTACCTCTCAAATATCGAAGAATCCATTTGACAACATTCCAATGTTCCATACCTGAATTGCTCATATACTTGATGAAAACTCCCACTACATGAGAAATATATGGCCATGTGCATACCATTGCATACATCAGACTACCAACAAATGATGAATACGGGATGCTAGACATTTTATCTACCTATTCTTATGCCTTTGGGCACATTTCCTTAGTCCATTTGAAATGACTAGCCAAAGGTGTACTGACTACTTTTGCATCCTACATATTAAATCTTTTCAAAACCTTCTTTATATACTCACTTTGGGACAAATTCAAGGTTCTATTTTTCCTATCCCATGTAATCCTCATACCAAGGATTTGCTTAGCAACACCCAAATCTTTCATAGAAAATGACCTTGCTAATTTCTGTTTAAGTTCATTTATTTGTTGCATATTGGACCCAACAACAAGCATGCCATCAAAATAGAGTAAAAGGATAATGTAACTCCCATTATCCATTCTCTTAAAATATACACAGTGATCAGAATGACATCTATGGCAACCTTGTTCAACCATGAAACTATCAAATTTTAAATACCATTGGCAGGGTTCTTTCTTTAGGCCATACAGAATCTTCCTTAACCTGCACACTAAATTCTCCTTACCCTTGACCTCATATCCCTCTGGTTGCTTCATGTAAATTTCCTCCTCCAAATCTCCATGGAGAAAAGATGTTTTGACATCTAGTTGTTCAAGATGCAAGTCATCCATAGCCACAAGACTTAGTACAGTTCTAGTTGAAGTCATTTTTACAATAGGGGATAATATTTCATCAAAATTTGTACCCTTTTTCTATGCAAAACCTTTTACCACAAGTCTGGCCTTATACCTTTTCTTTCCTCCATCTTCCTCCTTGAGCCTATAAAACCATTTGTTAGGCAAGGATATTTTTCCTTTAGGTAAAGGGAATAAGTCCCAATTATTATTTTTCAACAAGGAGTCCATCTCCTCTTTCATGCCCAACTTCCACTATTGTTTGGCATCCACCTGCATTGCTTCTTTATATTCTTTTGGTTCAACAAAATCAGTCAATAAAATAGAATACAAAGAAGGAGAAAACCTTTTAGGAGGTCTACTTGAGCTTGTAGAATGTCTAACACTTATAAGAGTTAGTGGGATAACTTTTTGTTGCTGAGCATCAGGTACCAATGGCATTTCATTTTCAAGAGTCTCATCCAACACCACATAATCTTGTTTAACCTGTTCATGCTTCTTTCCCTGCAGCTATTATTTATACATGACCTTCTAATTGAACATAACATCTCTACTTCTGATTATTTTAATATTTTCAAAATCCCATAACCAATAACCATAGTCACCTACTCCATATCCAATGAAGGTACATGTTTGAGATTTAGCATCAAGCTTGGTTCTATTTTCTTTATCAACATGGACAAAATCTTCACAACCAAAAGTTTTTAGAAATGAATAATTTACCTTTTTACGCATCCATGTTTCCTATGGAATACCACAATCGAAAGGGGCTGAAGGTCCTCTATTTATCAAATAGATTTTTTTTTTTACAACATCTTCCTATAAATGAAGGGGCAGTCCATCATGCAATCTCATGCTCCTTGCACATTCCATGATTTTCCTATTCATTCTTTCTGACACACCATTTTCTTATGGGGTTCCTGGAACTGTCTTCTACCTTCAAATCCCATTGATAGAATAGTAATCTTCAAAGGATGTGCTGTAATACTCACCTCCATTATCGGATGTGAGACACTTCAACTCTTTTCTGTCTCATTCTCAACCAAAGCTTTCCATTTCTTAAATGTTTCAAAAACATCAAATGTTTGTTTCAATAAATATACCCATGTTTTCCTGGTTGAATCATCTATAAAAATAACATAATAATGAGATCCACTAAGAGATGATACCTGAGCCAGTCCCCATACATCTGAATGCACTAGCTCTAACTTCTCACTCTTCTTTTCTTTCCCAACTCTAAGAAATCTGACTCTTTTCTGTTTACCATAAACACAGTTTTCATAGAACTCTAAATCAATATTTTTTCAGTCCTGGGAATAGATTTTTAGAGTGAGGGATTTTCATCCCTTTCTCACTCATGTGACCAAGCCTATGGTGCCACATTTTTTAATCTATTCTTGCAACATCTATAGTATCTTTCCCTGCATTAACATTATCGGTAGCAGCTAAGGTAGAATAAGTGTTACTAGTACACAAATATAATGTGCCTATCTTCACACCTTTAACTACTACTAATGAACCTTTAGTGACCTTCCAGACATTGTATATAAACATGAATATGCAGTCTTCACTACCCAGTTGTCCTGCAAAAATTAAATTTCTTCTTAAATTAGGGACATGACTTACCTCCTACAGTATCTAGTCATTTCCGTTTGGCACCTTGATCTTTATTTTCCCTTTCTTGACAATAGGATAGGGCTCATCATCACCGAAATATACCTGTCCAAAATCACCTTGAACATAATCTTGAAAATATTTTCTATGGGGTGTAGCATGGAATGAAGCCCCAAAATCAATTACCTAGGAATCATTAGCATTATCCAAAATAAAATTAAAGCATCTTGTAAAGTATTAATTGCAACATTAGCTTCCTTACTGTCATCTTCATTTCTGTCTCCTTGTTTGTTTTTCTGAGACCAACAGTCTTTCTTCAGGTGACTAGGCTTTCCACAGTACCAACAATCTTTCTTTCCTTTAGATTGAGAATGTATTTTCTTTGACTTCCCTTGTGACTTTCCATGTGAATGGCATTTTCCTCACTCACTTGTTCTTCCTCTGTTCTCCATGTTTAAAGCAGAACATGATGAGGCTGAATTTTCACTTGTGTTTTTCTATCGCATTTCCTTTATTAAGATAACACCAACAACTTCATCAAATTTCAAATTATTTGAACTAGAGACAGAGTTTCTTACAACCATAACCAAGCTATTCCAGCTTTCTAGAAAAGAACATAAAATTAAGAGAGCCCTAACCTCTTTATCAAATGAAATTTGTACGGATGACAATTGACTGGTGACTATATTAAATTCATTTAAATGATTCACAATAGATCCTCCCTCACCCATTTTCATATTAAACAAACTCTTCATAATAAATACCTTATTAAAAGCTGAGGGTTTCTCATATAACTTAGCCAATGTCTCCATCAGCTCTACGATCATTTTTGCCTTTGATATGTTGAATGTTACAGACGGTGTAAGGAACAATTGAATAGATCCCAATGCCTTCCTATCCAAGACCTCCCAGTCCTTTGCTGACATAGTTCCCATTTTATTGGCTTTTCCTTCTAATGGATTCCACAAGTCCTTTTGATACAGATAATCTTCCATCTACATTTTCCATAACTAAAAATTATGGCCATTGAATTTGCAATCCTCCATTGTTCCCAATTAAATCTGAAAGTCCTTTCAATATACATCAATAAACCTCACTCTGATCCCAATTGTTAGGGTTTGACAGATCCAGAACAATATAAGAATAAATAGTTATATGCAGAAAACAAAAGAAGAATAAAACTTAACACAAATAACATAGATTTAACGTGGTTCACCCAAAACCTGGGCTACGTCCACCTACATAGCTGTCCAACCTTTCTTATTATCCAAAAAAATAGTACACCAAAATTACAATGCATTATGCATCTCACCCACTTATAACATGCATTTTAGGGAAACCTATAAAATTGACCATTTTAGGGTTTTACAATGTCGGTCTTCTTTTTTGAGTTTTACAGTATCAACACCCACTACATGATTAGTCATCACAATATCAACAAGAAGGAGTAAGGATTGAAATAGAGAGGATAGAAGAAATCCAAAATATCCTTTCCCTAAAGAATGTCAAAGGAGTGCATTCTTTCTTAGGAAAGATTAATTTTGGTAGAAGGTTCATTGTCAATTTTGCAGAAATTGTGAAACCAAGACTCAAATTTTTGAAGAAGGATGCTAAGTTTCAATAGGATGATGAGGCATAGTCTTCCTTTAAGAAAATAAAAAAAGGAAATCTAGGAAGCCCATGTCTTGAGGTCTCCTGATTATAGTAAACCATTTTCACTTTTCTCATTTTCATCTTTTCATACAATAGTTGTTGTATTATTGCAAAAAGATGAGGATGGACATGAACATCCTATTGCATTTTTTAGCAAGTCACTCCAAGCTATATAATTATATTATGAGGTGATGGAAAAAAAAACAAATGCATTAGTAAAGGTTGTCAAGTCATTTAGGCATTATCTGGTCTATTTAAGGTGATAGCATATGTATTTCATGCAATAGTTAAGGACATTCTCACCCAGTCAGAAGTTACTAGGAAAATATGCAAATTGATAAATAGGGTTCAAGAGTTCAATCTAGAGATCCATATCACAAAATTAGTAAGAGGACTAGGCTTAGAAAAGCTCATGACTGAAGAGAATATGGATTTGGTACAAATAAATAATATGGAATTGTAAGACTTAACACTTACTAGCATTGAAAGACAACCTTGGTATTCTGATATTGTATACTTCATCAAAAATGCTAATTGCCTTGATACTAGGAGTGACAATCAGAAGAGGAATATAAGACTCCAATCCTAAAAGTACACCTTAATACAATGAGAACTTTATTGGAAGAATAGAGATGGTGTCCTCTTGTTGTGTCTAGATGAAAGGCAAGCTCATAGAGTGTTGAAAGAAATGCATGCGAGCTTGTGTGGGGGACATCTTTCTGCTAAGAAAAATACCCACAAAATTCTAACGACTGGTTACTATTGGCCCTATATTTTCAAAGATTCTTTTAGATTTGTACAAAAGTGTGAACCTTGCCAAAGGTTTTCTTCCAAATTAAAATTTCCAGGAGCTCTATTATTGAATCCAGTGCAGGCTCAAGCCCCTTTTACTATGTGGGGAATTTATTTCATTGGAGAATTTGCAGAAAAGTCTAGTGGTGGACATAGTTGGATTTTGGTTGCTACAAACTACTTTAAAAAATAGATTGAAGCAATCCCTACAAAAGGATCAACTAGTAAAGTTGTCATTGATTTTTTGATGCAAAATGTCCTAACTAGGTTTGGTGTCCCCTTAAAGTTAGTAACAAACAATTCAAAATGTTTCAGGTCTGGAGAGTTTCAAGATTTCTATGATGAAAATGGAATTTTCATATCATATTCCTCTTCATATCATCCAAAAGAAAATGGATAGGAAAAATAAAGTAAAAAAAGCATTCTGCAAATCTTGAAGAACAATTTGGAGACAAATAAGAGGGCATGTAATTCAAAATTGAAATTAGCCTTGTGGGCTGATAGAGTGATAGTAAAAGTGGCTACTAACAAGTCACATTTTGAGCTAGTATATGGAATGCAGGCTAGGTTTCCTGTTAATAATTTGCTTCCTATATATAATTTCATTATGGATCAGGAGCTAGAAGTAAATTATGCTTTATATGACAGGATGGTCCAATTTATTGAGCTTGATGAGAATAGAAGGGAAGGACAAAACAAAAATATAAGAAGTCAACAAAAGTTGAAATACCTATTTGAAAAAAGGGCCAGTACTAGATAATTTCAGCCAAATGACATGGTATTGTAATGGAATGCCAGGGTTGAGGATAAAGGAAAGCACAAAAAAATTTAATGTCTATGGTTGGGACCTTTTATTATTCATCAGATATATGGAAAGGATTCATATTTTCTAAAAAACATGCATGATGAGGTATTGGAATTGCCAATGCATGGACAATTCCTAAATCCTTTCTTCAATTGATTCTTTTTTCCATGCATAGTAAGTCTTGTAGAATATGTATAGGTGTGTTTATTTCTAGTTGTGTGTTTATTTTTGTAGTAGGTTATTGTGGTTGTGGTCTACCTCCTAGAGATCTAGTTTCTTGAATTGAACTTGCTTTTAAAGTATCCCAAGATAGAGCCACTATTGGGTCTATTTTAGGTTTTTTGAGTCGAATTAAAATTTTGGTTCCTGGTGTCAGTAATTTGTGCCTTAGCCTCTGGTGGTCTCAAGTGTGCTTGCAAAATTTTGAAAAATTTCCATCTCCCAAGGTAATTTTTGTTTTGAAAATGTCTGATAAGCTTAAACCCTAAGTCTTTTGGTCTTTGGTAGCATTTATGTCATCTAAATTTCCAAGTCATGCCCTAATTTTTATGTTTTCAAGTTGACCTTTATTTCCCCTTCATGCCCTAGTTCTTTTATGTCTTTCAAGTCTCTAAGTCTTGTAAATATTGGTAGTTAGTTATGAACATTCAATAATCTGGTGCAACAGTTATCTCCAACTCTCTAGAGAATTGGAAGTTAGTTGGAAATATTCAACGATTAAGAGATCAAGTTATCTCTGAATCTTGAGAAGATCATGGTTAATTTTTAAAAATCTAGAGATTAAGTGATAAACTGAAAGACTTGACAACTGATTTTAGTCACTAGATCTCATGAAGTAGCGGCCAAATAAGTAGCAACCAAGTCATCTAAAATCTAGAGATCAAGCACATACCGTTGATGCTTTTAAAGATCAAAGGCTATCACTGGATCTCGTAAGTTAAGCTGAGTTAAAGAAAAGATTCAGTGACTTAGAGAAAGATTTTATCTCTGAATCTCTTAAAGAGACCATGGTTAAGACAAACACTCAGAGATCATGAGAATTAGTTAGTCACTGAATCTCAGAATATGAACTGACTTAAGTTAAGTCTTGTGAGATTTAGCGATGACCGTTAATTTCATTTCAAATATGTGGCTATCACTGAATATATTAATAAATTAAGCCAAGCATAAATAATTCAGCGATCACGAGATACAAGACTAAGTTTGATAAGATGCTGACACGTGTCCAGGAGGATAGAAAGATGGACGGCTAGCACTGAGTCTCAGAATAGAACCAAGGGTAAAGAAAAGTTTCAACGATCTAGAGATTGCCTTTATCTCTGAATCTCTAGACTAAATCATGGTTAAGAATTTTATTTAGAGATCATGAGATGTGCCTTTGTCACTAAATCTCTGAATAAACTTGGGATCAGAAAAAGTTTTTAGAGATCTAGTGAGAATCGTTGATGCAAAGAAAGATGAGTGGTTGGCATTAAATCTCTTAATTAAACCATAGTTTGGACTTTTGTTTAGTGACTTATAGATGCATGTTATCTCTTGATCTCACAATTAGACTAGGGTTAAAGGAAATATGCAGAGATCATGAGAAAGACTTGTCACCCAATCTCCAAATAGACTTGGGATTAAGCAAAGTATTCAGAGACTCAGAGAGGATTGTTGATCAAGACTTAGATGTGTGGCTGGTGCTGAATCTTAGAATAAAATCTTAGTTAAGACAAGTCTAATGAGATTAAATGTGGGTCATTGATGAAATAGAATATCTGGGGCTATTTCTTGATCTCATGATTTAAGCCAAGTTAAGGATAACATTCAAAGATCAAAAGATTAGTTTGGTCGTTAAATCTCTAATTTGGACCTGAGTCAAATAAAAAATACTAAGATTAAACATGAAACATCAATCAAGACTTAGATGAATGGTGTACACTAAGTCTCCTGATTTAATCAAGGTGGCATGAAATATTACAAGATCAGGAGAGAAAGGTTGTTTCAAAGTTATCGCTGGATCTCATAATCCTGAAAGTTAGTGCACAAACATTTAGCAATGAGGAGATAACTAAGGCACCGAGTCTCGTGATCTTGGTGGTTAAGAAAGAAACATTCCAAGATCTAGAGATAGCCTTGTTTCCCAATCTCACAATCCTGATAGTTAAGTTCTAATAATTTAGCGATCACGAGATAGTCAGTCACCCAATCTCATAACTTAACTGTGGTTAGAAAAAATATTCAAAGATTAAGATATTATTTAGTCACCAAGTCTTGCAAAGAAATTAGGGTTAGAGTTTCCATTCAGAGATCATGAGATAAAGCCTAGTCTCCCAGTCTCGAGATAAACCCCAGAGTTCATAAAATGTTCAACGAATTAGAGTGAAGATTTATCTCTAAATCTCCTAATAAACCATAGTTAAGAAAAACATAATGAGATTCTGAGAAGCTTGTTGTCGCACCATTTCCATGAAATGATATGAATTATTAGGGTTGAGGAAAGATAGGAAATATGGATAAGGTATAGTACTTAGTTGAGCTTTAAAAAGAGGGATTTGAAGCCAATCAACTTTTTTCTAGTGTTTTTAAACATTTTCTAAGGTTTTAAAAGAAAAAATTAATCATGGTCTTTTCCAGCACTCTTTTCAAATTAAATTACATGTTAGCTTCATACGCCACGAATAACACAAAATTTAACTTGATACATGAAAAATAAAGGTGAATGTGATTGAACAACAACATTATGTGATCTCGACTAGATGGTTGCATTAATTACTCAATGATATAAAGACTCTGTGCTTCTACCTTTTTCTTATCATAATTTTTAGAAGAGCTTGGAAAGAAATTTAGAAGTTGCAGAGACATGTGAAGAAGAGCTTGTTCAGAGAGAAATACTTGGAGAAAAAAGAAAAGATGAGTCAACCAGAGTCCAACAAGGCCTCAACCAGTGAAGGAAGTAAGGATATACGAGAAGAGAAGAAAGAAAATATAAATTATTCAGAAGAATTCATCACATTGCTCCCAGGGTCTACTCAAAATAAAAAGGTTTGTGATGAAATATTTTCTGATTACATGTCTAGTTTTAGAGACCCTGTTACTCCAGGATGTTCTGGTTATCATTTATTCAGTTACTTCTAAAGGAATAGAACTAGGTAAATTCTTGTTTTCAACCCTTGGACATTAGGTCTAGAAAAATTAATAGTTATGGATGTCTTCCTAGATGTTGATTTTCTATTAGAATTGGCTAGGAAGTATGATCATGTGTCTAGGACCATCAGAAAGAAGGATCAAACAACCCTAGTTTCTTTAGATAGGGTTTATTTTATGAAAGCTTTTGGTATCTACCATTCCTCATCCACTAAAATTTATTTGAGAAAAGAAAGAGAGAGGTATAAGAAGGAAATCAATTTAGTGAAAAATTTGATCCCTCAATCACATGCCTAGGTCAGAGAAGTATGTAGCCCCATTACCCGATGCTAAGAATGCACCTTATGAATTCAAAGATCTATATTTCTACATGAAGTATCTAGAATATGGGCTATGCAGAGTGCTAGGGTTGGATGGAGATATGGATAGAAAACTTGTAGATCTATTGATGATCATCTTAGACATTTAGAAATCCCCTGTAAACACTGATTATGACTATATTCAGTATGTCATTGACTGGATGCATGAGGGTCTCTTGAGTATTTAGAAGGGTAGCCAGCCCCATTTTATGCATTAATATCTTTTTATGCACCTAATTCTTTTTCACAATATTAATGATATGGACACTTAGATGTTGAGACCAAGGACACACATTAATGGCTAGCCAAATCCTGTGCAGTTTTGGATTAGGGTTTGGAATTATACTTCTAATGAGCATGAGTTTTGTAGTTTTGGGAACTAGATTGTGTATCCAATTTTGGTTTTTCTTGGTACAAATATAACTAGGTTATCTGTCAATGTGCTAAGGCTTCTAAGAACTTGTCAATATGTTTATAAATGGCCTAGAGATCATAACTAGGGTGAATTCTATCTGGAGAAGACATACACATTGATAAGGGTATATGGGTGTCCTCAGCCCCCACATATACTTCCAAAGTATGTTCCACCAAGAGCTGCACTAATGGAATTCATTTGGCAGCTGGTATGGATAGATAAGGAGCATTTGGATCCTCATAGGAAGGGTAGTTTCACACCAAGGTAGTTCAAAATCTATGATTTCCTTATTGGGAAGAAGGCTTTGGAAGGAATCAACAAATGATTGATTCAATATAAGATGGGTATTGCCCAACATAGATATGTGGAGCCTGAGGATTTCATAAAGGGTTCCAAGAAATTGTTGACTCCAAGTGTTACCAATATCAAGGAGCATGAAGGATGTGATGAGGAAGATGTCATCAGAAATATTCTTGATGAATAAGAAGTTGAGCATCAAGCAAGAAAATATTGGGACCTGGTAGATTTGGAGAAACAATTGAGAAAGGCAGGGATTGCATTTGGAGTATTTTTTTTTCAGGATTGCCTTATATGACCAGGATTAATTGAATGATTGATACATATGACACTTTGTACAATCAATTGGAAAATAAATTGGAGGAAAAGCAAAAGGTGCCTGAAAAATGCTCATCCTCTGAGTATGAAGAAGATAGTGTGGGAGATTATGAGAAGAATATCCCTCCTAAAATGAATGAGCCACCTAGTTTTGAACAGAGCTCAGAGGCTCTAGATACAGAGGCAACAAGTGAGCCTTCTAGAAAGAGACAAAGAACAAAAAAAGGAGGACCCTCTCAAATAGAGGAACATGGAAAGAAAAAAGATATAATAACTACTCTGGTCACTGGTGATAGGCATTATCATCACCAATTGATAAAAAAATTAGAGAGGGAAAGAAAAAGGAGAGGGAGACTTAGGAGGAGGTTGAATTGCCTCTCCAATTATGTAAACATGAATGGGAGTTGTATCAAAAAGAAATGTTGAGTGATGATGCCTTCATCAAGAGTGAGGAGTTCAAGAACTTTCTCATTTGGAGAAAGCAACAAGAAATTAGAAATCAATTGCAGATTACAGAGGGCTCCACACTAGGAGATGAAGCAGTGTAGGCTCCGAAGGCTTATAGTCCTAAATATGAGACCATTACAATAGAAGAGGCTAGGAAATTGGTAAGATAAAGTGGGATGTTACTTTTTCTAGGATGGGATCTAGCATCTGCATTCATTATAGATCAGATAAGGAGGTAGCCAGAGGCTCAATTATCCTCTGAAAATCAAATAGGAGACATGATAAGAGGATGTGGCTATGATCCTATATCCCAAACCCTTTCCATTTGGTCCTTGGCCCCAAGAACACAAAATCCATTCTTGATCAATGTGGGTGACACATTTAGAGATCTCTAAAGCTGTCATCCGAAGCTTGTTTCATCTCGTTTCTTCTAGGATTCTAAGATGGCTAGTGTGTATTATAAATAGAAAGTTCTATGTAATTGTAAGGAATGGTGAATTCACAACTGTGAAGCAATTTTTTGATTTTTGTCTAGTTTTAGAGTTTTTGTCACTTTGTGTACGCCTCCTTTCGTGATCCGTGGATTCCCAAGCTTTCCAAAGGCAAGGGTTAGTAGCAAAGGTTTCACAAATGTTATAGATTAAGTACACAATAACTACTAAAACAAATAACTACTAAAACAAATAACATAAAATGTACAAGCAAGAGAAAGGAAAACAAATAAATGCAAACCCCACAATGCTTGAAGCTTCTATTGTTTCTCTCTACTCCTTCCGAAACACTGTTCTTGATGCTCAGTATTGGTAGGGCAGTGTCTATGACTTGAGAAGCGTCAAGAATTTTTTAATTTAAATGGGTGTGTGATCGCAAGATGGCTTGAATGCTAGAACCAAACTGACATAGTAATGGCACACGAGAGCTTGAAATCCTGGATCCTTCAAATGGTTATGAAGGGTTTATTATATAGGAATTGGTGATGATATGAATGGTTGAGGTCAATCCCAGAGATAGGGAGATGAATGGTTGAGATTAAAAGGAATTGGAGAAGCCATCAGTAAACTCCACCTCTTCAATTGGTAAAGAGGAGATAAAGTTTGGTTGACCGAAGAGCTAACTGTGAGTTGCCTTTTTGAACTGAAGAGGTGGGTGAAGTTACCCTTGTGAACTGGAGAGATGGGTGGGGTAACCCATGTGATCTGATTGTAGTTATCTCTTTGAAGATAAATGAATATTTAATTCATTTATTTAATTATTGTTTTCAACATGTGAGATAATTGAATTCTTTTTGATTAAGAATTGCTTTATTTGATGAAATTAAATTAATTTAATTG
>MU225447.1:2838160-2890323 GCA_018584345.1 Thuja plicata
CCTCTCCCTAGTGTGGGAACTTGATGCATTGATGGTATGTCAAAGGTACAGCTTGCATTTCATGTATCCAGGGTCTCCCTAGTAGCATGTTGTATCCCAACTCAAGGTCTAGGATTTGGAAGGGAGTGTTTTTGACCACTAGACCGATACACACAGGTAGAATGATAATACCTTTAGAGTACCTTTCCTCTTCATCATAAGCTCTGCTATTTATCCTCCTCATGACATCAATGCTTGATTCTGAATAGCCTAGTTGCTTGATTAAATTTAGAGTATAGATGTTTAACCCAGCTCCACCATCAACAAGGACCCTACAAATAGCACTTTTTTGGACCTAGAAAAGTAAGTGCAAAGGATCATTATGCACGGGTTTATGCAGCGGCACATCACGGTCTGTGAATGTGGCATGTTTTTTACCAGCTATATGGTTGACCATCATTTAGAAGCTCCTGGGTGTTATGTCCCTTGGGACAACTACATTCTGAAGGGCTTGGTCAAGTGCTAGTTTATGCTATGGAGATATGCGCAATAAGTCAAACATGGAGATCTGGGCAGGTGTGTGCTTTAGTCGGTCCACTATGCTTGTTTGTGGATCTGAGTTTGCTATAGGATTGGCTGGTATAGTAGATGAGGATGGTACTCCTTGCAAGATGACTCTGGTGCAATGTGTTGTTACAACACATTTGTCACCTTGGTCTTTGATGGTGATCATAGCCACATGGCTATCTGAAGGATTGAGGCAATCGATAACATTATCACTGTTGGCATATGTATAGTTGACTTGTCTTGCTGGTCCACCAGAATCGGAAGCTTTTCCTAATTTTTTGTGATCACAAAAGGTATCATTGAAAATAGTGTGATTAGTTGTGCCTTTGGTTTGGGTATTTGTCACATCGATAGTCCCTATGTCAATTAGGTCTTCGATAACATGTTTCAATTGGTAATAGTTGGATGTTTTATGTCCTTTTACCCGATGTAACTCGCAGAAGTCTTTGTCTTTATACCACCTTGGTTTGTTTTCATCCTATTCAAAGTCCCTAATTTTTGGGAGAGTGATAGTGTTTGATTGTATCAACTTGCATAAATCCAATTCTATCGACTCTCCTAATGGTGTGAAATCTCATTGCTGGAATTGAAACTGTGGTCTGCGTTGATTCTATTGTTGACTATTTGACATAGTGACTGCTTGTATAGGGGGAGGTTGGTTTTGGGTGTATGCTTGTTGATTGGGCCCTATGGGTTTTTGGTTGGCCACAAGTGTGCCTTGCAATGACACCTTGGGTTGTGCGTAGTTGACTATCTTCACATCAATGACACCA
This sequence comes from Thuja plicata, assembly GCA_018584345.1. NCBI lineage: Eukaryota > Viridiplantae > Streptophyta > Pinopsida > Cupressales > Cupressaceae > Thuja > Thuja plicata. The sequence continues at coordinate 2,839,480 of MU225447.1, forward strand.
TTGCTAGTGACATTTTTGTTTTTATTCCACCATTTAGCTTTGTCAGTTGCATTCTTATTCATATTCATTTGTGTGGGATCTGCAAGGATTCCTCATTTGACTAAGTTCTTCTCACAATGAACTCCTCTTTCAATGAGTTGTGTGAAGTTTGGAGCTAACTATAACTTTGTTGTGAATGACATGTCTGGAATTAGATTGTCAACAAACATGACTATCAAGTCTTGTTCGGGCACATCATATGTTATGCGGTTTTCTGTATTCCTCCATCTCTATAGGAATTTCACAAAAGAATCTCCATCCTTCTATTTGATATCGCAAAGGTCCTTGATGCTGACCTTGCGCTTGATATTATGATGGAAGTGAGCTATGAAATTTTCAGCCAGTTCACCCCAAGACTGAATGCCATGAGGCAAATACGAGAACCATTACATTTCTGGTCCAACCAAGCTTTGTGGGAATAGTCACATTAGATATGTCTCATCATGGGCGACTTCGACAAAACTACCAAAAAACTCTCAGATATGTTCAATAGGGTTGGTACTGCCCCTATATTTGTCAAATTTTTGTATCGAGAAGTGATTTGGGAATGGAGACATGTGAAGAGAATGGTCAAAGGGGTATGGATATAAATCCTCTGCGGTATAGGATTTAGTTTGCCCCTAATTTTTCATATCCATCATTTGGGTTTGAAGGGTTTGCATTTGTTGCATTAACATGTCCATTTGATATTGAGGCTGGTGTGTGAGGACATTCCTTTGTACGGTGTTGGGTATGAGGCTGCGCCTCTGTGTCCCTTGAGTAGGAACATAGGATTTCATCCTAGGGACTTGATATTGATTCCCCACCAAGTGATTTGTAAATGGGGGCACATGGGTAGCCCATGGTGGGTTTTGATGAGTTTGTTGTTAACTGGGGTTGATATTGTTGAGGTTGGAATTGAGGCAACTGAAGCTGGGGTTGCTATTGCAGAGGTTGGTTTTGAGGCAACTGAAGCTGGGGTTGCTATTACAGGGGTTGGAATTGAGGAAACTAAAGATGGGGTTGCTGTTGCGGGGGTTGGAATTAAGGAAAATGAAGCTGGGGTTTCTGTTGCAGGGGTTGGAATTGAGGCAACTAAAGCTAGGGTTGCTGTTGCAGAGGTTGGATTGATGTCGGGATGGGCAAAGTTGTAGCCTTGGGTGAGCATTGACTGTAAGTTGTTCCTGCAAAGATGGATCCCTGTGGGCATGAGGTGTTGATCCCAAGACTAGTGTGAATTTACTATAGTAGTGGCATAGTTTTAGAATACTTGGTGTTTGGTTGGATGGAAGGCATAGCATGAGAGCTTGATTGTCCTGGCCATGAGACCAAAGGTGGAGGTATACTAGTGACCATGAGTGCACTTAGTTGCAAGCCTATCATGCCTTGAGTGGAAGATGTGTTGGCCTAGGTCGGGTCATTGGTTTGACTGGATATAGTCTGTGTCAATGTGGGTAATACCAATGGTGGAAAGATCTATGACACAACATGTAGTATCTGAGGAGGCTGAGTAGTGTTTTGACCCGCGAGAGGGTTTTTGGGCCATATAGTTGATACACTAAATTCAGGTGGAGTTTGACTCCCTTCTTTATTAGCATGGCTAAGTAATGTTCAGGGTTCCTCTCTACAATAGCATCAACTACTTTTGTGGAGTAAGCATCTTGCTCTACATCTTCAAGTTCTACTTCTGTGATATCTTGGAAAAAAGCTGCCCCACGGGGTTGTTCAATAAATAGAGTAGAACTGGTATTCACGAAAGGATTGTTCTCTTGCTTTGTTTCCCAAGCGGGGAATCGATTGATATATGACTCATCAGGTTGAGTTCTAGCCTTAAACCTTGTGTAAGGGCCTCCATGAGGTGTTTGAGACATAGTGTGGTCCAATTTTTGTAACTAAAACAAGTGATATAAAGCAAACAATGAAGAATATCCATTCTGAGGAAGTTCAAGTTATGTTTTGGACAAGGGTAATTCTAAGGACAGATTTTGATATAACTTGATCTCAAAGTGGTGATGATAAAAAGATAAGATTTTCTAACCTTTGCCTTGGACAAAGTCACTTTTATAAAGATGATGATGTTTGATATGATGAGATCAAGGTATTTTGAGTCTGAGCTTTTGAACTAACAGTGTTTTTGACAATAATCATGCTTTACAGAGAAGGGATAATCTTTAATGTTTTGAGATTCACACAATGTTCTTCACATTTTCCTGGGATAGACACTAGTTTTGGACACCAAATGATGAATTCTTTCAAGGTTTTAGGTCAAAACATGAATAATGTATCTCTAGTCAATTGCGGTACAACTTCACCAATTGCGGTAAAGTAAATGATCGATTGTGGTAGTTTATCATTGATTGCAGAATAAGCACTATGATTGCGGCAATAAACAAGTTAATCACGGTAGACTTCCTTCAGTTGTGGCACAATGTGGGCAATTGCGGTAAAAGAGGAACAGTCTAAAAAAGACTAGAGGATAAGTATCACTACTTGACAATTTTGAAATTTTTAGAACAATGCTTCTAATTTACAAGATAGTTGACGTCAACAACCCTAGACTTTAACATGTTTGACTCATTTTGACAGTTTGGATGTTTTGTTTTGCATTTTTCAGAAAATAATAAAAGGAACAAACTTAATAGACACTATGTTTTGAAGAATGAAGACTGATATTGTGTATGTTCTATAACTTTTACAAGTTGCAAGGTTATCACGAGGTCTCAACAATGAACAATCAGATTAATCTAGGTCAATGGCTTCATAATACACTGTTATAGGCCCAATACTTGAATGTCTATTAGCTCACACAATAATTGTCATGCTACTAGGACATGAAGGTCCATGACATAGGTGCCCATGTTTTTTCCATTTCCAGGTATTGTTGCCATGAAGTGAAGATCTCTTTCACTACACAAATAGCGTGGGACACATATGTTGGGAATCTTGGGGGGAAATTCTACAACCCCTTGCACCATAATAAGGTACCTATTCGGAGGTAAAATAGCTTGGCCTCTAATTAATCAAGGTTGTAGTAAGGGTCCGTGGTGTCTCTCCAATCAGTTTGTACGTGCGTGACTCACTTAAGACCCTAGTTGATCAAACTGGCTCCTTAGGGATATTCACCCAATCCAGACTATTACCAACATGCCTCGCCCGAGCTTGGCTAGATAAGATGAAACTTTGGTTCGTGCCTTGTTTATATACCAATAAGAAGGATTACTAGTTTAAGGTCATTGTCCAAGGAAGAAGCACATTCCCTAGAAATGCCTTTCTAAAAAAGTGTAAAGGTTTGTAATCTAACAGTTTGTGCAAGTGCACCCAAAACTCAAGACACGAGGTAAATCGATTAAGCTCCAAAGTTTGAAATGTGAACTAAGCTACACCACCATATAAGCACCAATGTTCAATTTTAATCCCAAAAATTAGGTGTTGATTGCTTGTTCAATTTTAATGCACCAATTTGAGCGATTTTTTGCCTTTGTTCAATTTTAGTCCCCACATCAATTTTAAGCCCAAATCTGAAATGTGAGATGTGATATGTTTGGCAAGCATTGTTCTTTTTAAACCCAAATCAACAAATGATTTCCTTTTAGTTTGCTTTGTTTAGATAGGTTAGTATCAAAAAGGATTCTTGCAAAATGAGAGTATATGTAACTTTGAAACAATGAATGATTAATACTCACAATAACTTACCCTTCTCTGTTCTTGGTGATTCTACTGCCCCTACATAGAAAACAAAAAAAATGTCAATTTAGAAACAAATGGATAGAATATTTGGAACTGATATGCAATATTTCTTGTGATTGCGGCAAAGTACTGGCAAGTGCAGCAAATATGTGGCAATTGTGGCAAAGCCCTGGTAACTGCAAATAAATACTATCGATTGCGGCACAATAATGATGATTGTGGCACAGATAAGGAAATTGTAGAAAAGTACCAGAAGAAAGAAGACAACAAATGATAGAATAATACTACAAAAGCCTACAATCAATTGCGGTATTAAACCAGTCAATTGCGGCATAGTTTCATCGATTGTGATAAAATACCAGCAACTGTGAAATAACACAAATATAAAAAACATAGATTTTTAGATTTGTGACCATACGGCCGTGGTTGATCAATCCTGTTTGTAATCTGCAAGAGGTATTTGGGCTGTTTGTTTCACATTGGGTTCACCAAAATGTATGCCTCCTTTCATGATCTATGGATTCCCAAGCTTTCCAAAGGAAAGGGTTAGTAGCAAAGGTTTCACAAATGATATAGATCAAGTACACAATAACTACTAAAATGAATAACCTGAAATGTAATCAATAAAATGTACAAGCAAGAGAAAGGAAAACAAATAAATGCAAACCCCATGATGCTTGAAGCTTCTATTGTTTCTCTCTACTCCTTTCGAAATGCTGTTCTTGATGCTCAGTATTGGAGGAGCAGCGTCTATGACTTGAGAAGCGTTGAGAATTTGTTAATTGAAATGGGTGTGTGATCACAAGATGGATTGAATGCTAGAACCAAACTGACATAGTAATGGTGCACAAGAGCTTGAAATCCTGGATCCTTCAAATGGTTATGAAGGGTTTATTATATAGGAATTGGTGATGATATGAACGGTTGAGATTAATCCCAGAGATAGGGAGATGAATGGTTGAGATTAAAAGGAACTAGAGAAGCCATTAGTAAACTTCACCTCTTCAATTGGTAAAGAGGAGATAGAGTTTGGTTGACTGAAGAGCTAATTGTGAGTTGCCTTTTTGAACTGAAGAGGTGGGTGAAGTTACGCATGTGGACTGGAGAGATGGGTGGAGTAACCCATGTGATCTGATTGGAGTTATCTCTTTGAAGATAAATGAATATTTAATTCATTTATTTAATTCTTTTTGATTAAGAATCTCTTTATTTGATGAAATTAAATTAATTTAATTGGAAGAATTTAATTAGTAAGTTTAACTATTTGAATTTAAACTATAGGAAATTGAATTTAATTAATTAAATAATGGTAATTAATGAATTAAGGCTAATTAATTAAATAAAATTAATTATTTAATTAATTTTGGGAATTTGATTAGATGATTTGGAGAATGAATTTAGGAGAAAATAGATGATTAATTAATGATTAAAAAACCATTAATTAATAGATGAAAATTAGTGTTTTTAATGCAAAGTCGCAAGCTTGTCCATTTTCGGGTGTCTACACTTTGAATGTATTGAAACAGAGAAATTTAAATAAAATATAGTCGAATTCCTTTTGCATATCTATGATGTCTTCATGTGTTTATGTTTGAATTCTTGTGTATTAAATTTGTAAGGCAAGTTTATTTACACTGTTTACAAGGTAAATTGTGGGATTATTCTTAAGTTTCTTTCAAGGGAAGGGTAATTGGTAAGGGTGGTTTCAGGGGATTCAAGATTTTCATGAGAATTTGATGTCTGGGTATGGGAATGAAAATATGATTTATAACGCATTTCATTTGGATTCTAGGTGTGTTGTCATTAAAAGGTTTCTAGGAATATATATTTATTTGACTTTTTGCCCTGGATTAGGCACTGGTCTGTACTGGTTAAGAAATTATCATCATCAAACCTTAAATTTCTAAATAATATTTTATTTCCTATTGAAGAACATAGATGTTTATGATCTTTATTGAAGAATACATACATTTTTGTTGATTCCTTGAAGAAGTGAATCCTTCAGGTGCACCTTCCTGAGCTTGAAGCTCGAAAAGAAGAAGGATGAGAATCCTTATTGCATTAGTATTTGTTATTGTCAAGTGCATCTTTTGGTTGGTAAAGTTTTGCATGATATTAGCTGTTAACATCTGCAATGTTTGTTATCAACATCTATAGTAAAAGACATTAGCAAATCAGTGTGAGATCCTAATCCACTGTAAGATTTACTGAGAAGCAGTAAGTTATAAGAGGTACACCCACTTGAGTGTGTGAATCTTGAAGTGAATAAGGATTTGATCCTTGTTAGTTAGAATTTTGCTTGGTTGAATCAAGAGTTGGGAATCATAGAGTCAAGCATTGATGCTTCATTAAGATTCTTCAAGAAAAATCTCTAACACAGGGTATTGATTAGGATCTGCTGAGTAGATAGGTTGTTTTTGCAAATGAGGTTTATTATTAGGATTTGTCTGAGGTTGAGTGGGTAGCTGAGTTGGTCTTGGAGGATTAGCATTAGCTATAGGTGGTGGCATAAGTTCTTTCTGTTGTGGATAAGGAGGTGGATGGAAGAATCTAGAGGGTTGATTTGGCCATTGTTGGCCTCCTCTCCATTGCAGATTTGGTTACCAATTATCCTGTTGTGGCTATCATGCCCCTTGAGGTTTATGGCAACTCTCTTGAGGATGTTTCCATTGATGATTTTGGTAATTTTATCATTGAGGCTCAGGATTATTCCAAGGTTGAGACTGGTAATTAAAAGAAGGTTTCCATTGATTATTATGTGAATTATAATAAGGACCACTAAAAGTTAAAGGGTCTTGTGGCATACTTTGTCTTAGAGACCATGGCCTCCTTTGTGCAAAAAAGAACACTTTCACATCATCTCCTTTTATTGGCTTAAAGTTAGTTGGGAGTTGCTTGTTCTCCAAGTTAGCCGCCATCTTGCATTTGCAGTCTCTCTTCTTTTGTCTATAGTGAGGGTAGAATTGTACTAGCATAGCCTCAAATTACTCATGTTTCTTATTTTCTCGCATGGTGTCCAATTATGTTTCTATATTGTTAGTAATATCCTGATCAAAATATGATAGAAGATGTGTTGTCACTGTCCTTGAACTCTAGTACCATTTGATTTTCCTATGGTAGATCTATATGCTCTTCCTTTCTTGATAGAATCTCTAGAGTAGTTTAGGCATATCCTCTTTATTTCATCCCATGTGGAACAAGTTATATCTCCTCTTGCCATTAGGTCCAGAGCTTCAGTGCATCCTTCATTGATTCCTCTAAGAAAGAGCAATTTTTGGCACTCTTGAGTGTTCTTTTACAGACTAAAGAAGAATTGAGACATATAGTCCTCCAGACTTTCATCCTCCTTTTGTGTCGTCTTGAAGATTTCATCTCTTTTGATGTCAGTTCCCTGATAGTACTCTTTATACTTATCCAAAAATGCAATCTTCATCTCATCCTAGTTATGGACAACATCACTTCCTAGCCACATAAACCATGTCAATCCTAACTCCTTAAGAGTTGTAGGAACTAATTTAAGCCTATGAGAATATTTATTATAGTCATAACTCCTACAAAAGATATCAAAATCAAAGAAAAAGGTATCGGGATCCTCTGCTACTAGGCCATAAAACTTGGGAAGGGATGAAGAGGGAATATTCTTGAGATTGTTATTTTCATGTTGATTAGTGATGGGAAATGGAAAGGTAGGGGGAGATGTCAATCTTGGTGTAACTCTTGGTGGACCTCTTAGCTGGTAGACTACTAAAGCCAATTGATTATCCTCTTCTTGTTGGTCAAGATGTTTAGGGTGCTCGATATGAAAATTGGCTAATATTTCAGAAAAAGGGTTTAAGTCAAGAGGTTCCTAAAAAATGTGAAGGCCAAGGGGCTCATCTTTTGAGGATGTCTAGGAAGTGGGAAGATTTTGAATAACATCAACAAAAGGGCCTTCCTCGTCTCCTTCGCGTGGCACAAAGAGGTTTCCTAACTGATTGTTGGGGTAATTGGGAAGGAATCTTCCTAAATCATCTCTCCTTTTCCTATGCATGCAAATAGAGTGATCTTAGCTTAGAATTATTTTTAAAATGAATTCTAACTGAACAATAGAAGGAATGAAAAACATGAAACTGAATTAACTTCTACAAATGGTTGTATTAGGGTCTTAGCTTGACAATGTCCCCGACAATGATGCCAAAAATGCTCGACTTCACAAAGGGATCAATAAATATGCACAAAATTCAACTCAGGGATGGGATATCCTATCTAAGTATCTATATTTATTATTATGAAGTCTCATTTAGTTATCATCCCAGGGACGTATACTTGAAATTGTAGTATGTAAAAATGTAAATAAAGGAATAAACATAAGCAACTATATTAACTCCGACATTATCTACATACACCTCAAATGATGGATATGGAGAAAGCATGCATGCAAATGAATAGAAATAAGAATGAGAAACAAAGACTAAACTATTCAAAACCACACATGCAGACCTCCCAAGTGAAGATGAAGAGAGGGTTGTTGATTTGTTGATAGTTGAAATGTGGTTGCTCACAATCCTGCAGCATAATAATGTGATGAAAAAGCTTGTTGAAGGAGAGGAGAGGGTTCTTCTTCTATAGATTTTTGAGCAAAATGGATGGTTGAGATTCAAATTTAGATGGAGGGCTAAGATTATTTAGGATCAATGATTTGGCCATGAGGTGGAGGCCAAGTGGAGGCCAAGTGGATTGGGGTTTTGACCATTCGAAGGGGGGAAGATGCTCAAACATGTGTGAGAAACCTTTGAAAGTGATGTGTCAATGAAAATGTGTAAGAAGGTGTAAGAGGGTTTAAGAGATGTGTAAGAGGGTGAGAAGACCAAAGTTGCTCACACATGTGTGAGAAACTTGAAAAAGTGATGGCTCATGGTTGAGTTCACATGTGAAGGGGGACAAATGTGTAAGTGTGTGTAAGATGTGTAAGTGGTGTGTAAGAGTCACATGTGACTTGGGTTTTCTAATCCTTTGATTAGGATTGTGCAAATGATTAGGGAGTGATTAGGTGGAAGATTAGGATTAATTAGTGGCAAGTGGGGTAGAAGGATGGGTTAGGTTAGGGAAGTGAGGTTAGGTAAGGGTTAAAGTTAGGAGCCATGTGCTCAAATAGAATTAAATACAATATTTAATTCCAAGTGGGAGAAAAAGGGATAAGCTAGGTTAGTTTAATTAATTTAAGAATTAATTAAACTTTTAGGTAAATGGAATAGGATAAGACTAAATAAATGTAAATTTACTTAATCAGGGATAGGGATAAAGAAGATTCTTAATTAAATAAATGTAAATTTATTTAATTAAAGGTAAGATAGGGATTATTAAATAAATAATAAATATCTATTTAATTAGGCTAGGATAAGGGTAATGGATAGATTTTAGTGTCTACAGAAATGTGACTGTATAATATATGACTAAGTGACTACTAAAGCCATGTTATCTCTTAAGCTGCAGAAAATAAAGACTTGAAAGTAAACCTATTTTATTTTTGTAGGAAATAAATGCTTGCAAAGTAACTTAACTAAAACACTAATGCTCAAAATTTTAATGTTGAAATTACAATTCTTAACTAACTGTACTAACACAAGATCAATATAAATTAGGTGTGTACTATTCTGCCTACTTTGGCTGCAGGAACAAACAAATACCATAACTAAAATGATGAGTTCCTATAAATAAAACTAATGCTAGTAAGGATTAATCACCAAGTGGGCCCCCTTGAGTGAGTTTCCAGAATTCAATTACAAAAGATGATTCTTCAAAACTCCATTATTGCATTCATGTAAGAAGAAGTTTGACTGTATTTATAAAATTGGAATAGAACAGAGCACGCTAGTACAAAACTCACTATTTCCACTCTCTCATGTAGGAGAGTGACACTTATTTATAATAGGAAACTTAAATACTAACTGATCACACCAAGAGAATAGATGGATACATTATTGCAACTAAGAAGTAGTAGCAAAAAATCCATAAAGGAAGGAACAAGAACTTATTCAATGAGCATGAAGAAAATATCTGACTCCCACTACATCTTAGATTTTCTTAGCATTAAGGACATTCTCTTGACTCAATCTTATCCTGGATTTTTCTAACTTCATCCTTGGACTGATTCCAATACCATTCCGTATCTATAGGACCGAGTCTTCATGAGTAACCACTTGGGTGCTTTCTTGGTCATGCCTTCTTCAATAAACTGATCTACATCATAAATTCTTAACAAGAACAAATGACACATATACAATATAACATGCAACACATATTCACTCATCATATTATTAAATATTCATTGAAACATAACTATAGATTATAATATATAAGTATATTGCATATCATTTAAAAGGTATTGACGTTCAACCATGAGTGTCCAAATTATGAAAATACGAACCATGAAACTAAAGTTTATATGGCTGTATACTATTGGCCCAACAATAACCAAGTCTTAAGGATATGAAATAAAGAACAATGAATAAGGAATAGAGCATTTGAAGGACTATCATAGACTTAGAATTTTTTTATCAAAATCATGACAAATATTCATTCCATCAGGAGGACTCTCCAAATATTTCTTTAAAAGAGAAAATACCTCTTCACATTTGTTAGCCCATTTGAATAAGATGTCCTTGTGTAGCAATTAGGTAAAAGAATAAAAAATTTCTACCAATTGTGATATAAACCTTTGGATAGATTCTAGCCTTCCTTGCAAAGACCTCAATTGCATAATGTTCCTTGGTGTCCCCATCCTCCATAATAGCTTTGAGTTTAGTTGGATCCACCTCTATTCCTTTTTCTGACACAATATAGCCTAGCAATTTTCCTGATTGAACTCCAAAAGCACACTTTTTTGGATTTAGTCTTACTTTGAATTGTTCCAATCTTGTGACAATTTTTTCAAGAATTGGGAGATGTTCCTTTTTGGTATGATTTTGCTAGAATATCATCCACATAGTCTTCCATGAATGTGTGCATCAAGTCATGGAAAATGATTGTCATTTCTGTTTGGTATGTAGCCCCAATATTTTTGAGACCAAATGACATCACATTCCAACAGAAAGTACCCCATGCACATGCAAAAGCAGTTTTATCCTAGTGATCGGTTCTATTAAGGGATAAAAAATAGGCAATTACCATGAATCAGGGATTAGACATCCAACCGAGCAGCTATCCTCCTTTATAAAAACTCATTTAATTTAACAAACCAAGGAGGTATTACTTGAAATGGGCCAGCAAGATATATGCACCAAGGATTCTTACTCAGACCATGCTATGGCTGCAGGAAACAAATTGCTTTGAAAGGAAACTATTCTAGAGCTATGAGAAACAAATTGCGTTGAGAGGAAACTATTCTATAGCTGCAAGAAATGAATGTTGGAAAGGAAATGTGGAAGCAAAGATGCTGAAAGAATATAAAGACTTGAAAACACAACTATAATGTTTCAACAGTTTTGCCACTTTGGCTGCAGGAATTACTGGACTATCCTACAACTTTGGCTGCAGGAATTGTGTTACCACCAGAATTACAATACCAAGATGCAGGAAACTTTAACTACATGCAAATGATTCTAACTAACTAACACAAATTCCTCACCAAGTGGGCCCCTTGAGTGAGTATCCAAGCTCAATTACACTAAACTAAAGATCAACACTTCATCTGCTATTGATTGAAAAAGTGAATTACAAGATTCATAACATCTGTAAAACAAAAAAATAGAAACTATAACTGATAACACCCTTTTTCTCATGTAGGAGCAGGGCTTTATTTAAAAAACAAAAAAATCTAACTGCTAACTGATCATGCCATAGAAATAGGCAGAGATTTTATTGCAATCCTATAAATCATAAAGGGAAACTATAAAGATGGAAATAGAATAGGTCTAGGAAAGAGGAAAGAGATGCTTTTGACAACAAATCTAACTTCCCTCTCTCTCCTAGATTTCTTTAGAGAATTCATTATGTTTCCTTAGTCTTTGCTCGATTGCTACCACCTGTTGGAAATACAATAATGGGAAAGTAAGATACTGAGAGGGCAGGGGGGGGGGTGAATCAGATCTTCAAATATAAATACTTAAAAAAAATTGATCCACATTCATACATAAATGAATCTAATGTAATCTCAAATAGCATCCACACCATGAAATAAATAATACATTACACAATAACTTGGTAACCCAGAAACCCAAATAGGTAAAACTAGGGTGGGGATGACACCCACAAAAATCTCCACTACTGCAATAATAAAGTGTACCTATTAAGGTTACAATGTTTGATTACAAAATGTAATCTACCCTGTTAGAGGTCTACCTAGTTAAGAGCTTCAGATCATTACAATCTACCCTATTAAAGGATTTAAACTTACAATGAAGTAAGCACTCTGTTAAGAGATAAATAAAGGCCTGCTAAAACCACTCTGTTAAGATATTTTCACCTGGTATAATGATTAAAAAGTCTCAAGTATTGATCCTTCAATATGCACTTTGATGCTGATGATGGATCTCATCTTCATAGTATCTCTTCTGATCTTATAATCTGATATACCTTTACTCTACTGTTCATTGTGTTATGCTCTGCTTGATCTCTGCTTCTGAACAAAATCACCCTCTGTGCATTTCACTTCAAAAATGTAGTCACTTGACAATTACTCTTCTGCCTCTTGCACACCTTGCAAAATAGGGTTTTGAAGCAATCTAATATATCTATACAGATTTGACAAAGAGATCTAGATCAATGATCAAGATCCAATACCCATACCATGATGGTATTACAATTAATGTTTACAATGAGTAATGCATAAGATAAAATAATTAAATGCATAACTAACTCCGTATAAGAATATTAAATGCACACATAAGTCGGCCCAAAAAGCTTATATAAGTCGACCAGATCACTTATCCTTGAAGTTTGTATCATTCCTGACAAGTATACAAAAACTATCTTGCTCAACATTTAACATCCCTATTGCTACTCGGCTTAGCAATGTAACTCAGCTCGACAATGTAACTAGGCATACTGAAAAATTGCTCGGTAATGTTGCTCGACCTTGTATAGTTTTAACTCGGCCACAGTGATAGCCAACTAAAACTACCTAATGAAATGACTAAGTGTAGGTCACTAATCATCAATAGAACTTAGAGATTAACACCACCTTGATCACCCTAAATCCACTTGCTAGTGTTTCAATTAATGTTTCTTTGTGTGGACCTACTACAAGATTGAGTCAGGAGTCCAACGCATGTGCACATTTTACCTGGTTAAGATGGCGGTTTTTATATTGATGCACTACACTTCAGATGTTAGGATAGAGAAATTTATGGTAATCAACACCAAAATACGTATGCATCATTTATGTTCAAATAGTTAATTCATTCATAGAGACATATTCATAATTCCAAAGTAAATAACATAGCATGTTCATCCAAGCATAACATATTAAGTGTGTTTTAACCATAGCATAGGTTTGGTGGCAGCATTCCACATAATATAAAGTATGAGTATAAAGTATTTGAGAAAGTATGATAAAATAGGGAAAATGTCCTATAAAAAGATATCCTAGGGCATCTAAAATATGGCATTAATATGCCCCCATCATTCTGCCCACTACAAAGACTAGTGTAAGCCCTCAGGCACTGAAACATTCTAGATCTTCGCAAGCACCTAAAGATCTCCTTCCCAAGTCTCTCCACTCATGAAGGTACCCACACGCTAGTAGTATGGATTTGTGTGCTCCATCTTGGTCCCGCAACTCAGCTCGAATTGTTCATCCACCTTATTGTCTACACAGTTGTATAGTGGCCATAGGAGAAGAGGATGCTGAAAGGAAAGGTGGAGCCACCTCTCAGGTCATGGTTGCCTTCCCAGACGTATTTACCACTAGAGTCATTGCATCACAACTTGTAGGTTGATGAGGCTGTGAGGCTCAACCTTCTTTAGTTCCAGTGTTAACCTGTCCCACCTCTATCTTAATCCTTCTGCTGCTCTATTTCCCTATGCTAATGAGAGTTTCTCAAATGCTACAAAAACTTCCTCCCAGTTGCCCAGAATCCTTTTCCTATGGGTAGAGTCCTGTAATCCATAAACTATTTCCATCCAATCATAATATAATCTGCAAGGAGTACCACTTTCTTTTCACAAGGGAAGTGTAAGGGATTGCTCAATCCTCATATATTTACTTAATTGATCCCCGTAATTTATCTTGTTTCTAGACTAAGAAAGAAGAGTAGATAGGTGAATGTCACAAACAAATAATAGGGGGTTCCAATTGTATAGAAGGGAACAACATATTTGTGCAAATAGAGTTCGCATAATAAATTCCTAATGCAATCTGATGATCTTTCATACGCAGCCACAAATTCCTATGGTGAGTCTATGCTTGTGTGAAAATATCTAAGAACCCTCATTAATTTAAACATTAGAAATTTTTCCTTTAGACATAGTGCATAGACGCTAGGAGGTGGTCTACAATCTATTAGTTGTAGAATTAAGTCTATGACTGAATCTAACTTCCCTTGCAAAAGTTTTATTTTCTGCTATTTTCTTCCTATTTCCCTTTTCAATTTATCTTGTTCCAATTCCCACATTGACTTTTCATATTGCATTTGTGTAAAGTAGTCAATGGAGATGGATTGGAGTGTTACCTGGTTCTTTCTTATTGGAATGACCTACTCTATTGTTGCTGTGACTACTTCTGGCTCATCAACTATTAACTCATCAGGAGTTGGAACTAGGGCATCATTCTCTTGAACACATTCTTGATGAGAAGAAGGTATATTGGATGCTTCAGTGTGTTTTGTCTCTATGCATGTTGTTTCTATGTTCTCCATTTCTGCATTTAGTTTCTTGGCTGTAGGATCCTCTTCCATCATATCGGGACACTATGCACATGGGTTACCTTCTTATGGTTGTTCCTTCAAAGATTCTTCAATAGTGTTATTGGGAGACGAGCCAGTCATTGCAGGTGAGTCCTTTTCTGCTTGTTGTGTGTTTAAACAAACACTTCACCATGGAAGAGTGCCAATAGGCACCGCAGGAAACTTTGTGAGGTCCTTTTCTTTCCGATAGGAATGGATGCAAGATAAATAAGGTTTTTAGGAAAAGAAAGAGTCTTCCATTGCATCTTTGACCATTTTTGCTTTGCCATTTTCTTTCTTTTGGGCACTCTATTTCACTTTTGGAGTCTACAAATCTGTAGAACCCTTGGTTTCACCACCCCCTTGGCTAGGGTTTGGATTACCAGAGGCCATTTTCTCTGTTTCATCTCCCAAAGGAGAAGGGATTTTGTGTGACTTCTCAGGAACAATAGTTTTATTATTGTCAGGCATGGCCTCATCAAGGACATTTCTACGTGCTTCTTGAACTATAGGTTGTGGCCCTTCACCATGTAATTGCACATGGGGTGCAATGATAAACTTGTCCCATGTCCTAGGAGAGATATACTGAAAATCTCTTTCCACCAAGAGTCTTATCAACCCATGGCGGGTAGCTGCATTTTGCTTCCCCTTTCTAACTTCCTCAGATCTCAAATTTAACAAAGAGTAAAGAAAATTGGGCACATTTACAAGGTGGCCATGCCATAAATGACTCAACAACTTAAAATGTGTCATATGCAAGTAATAAAACCATCCTTCATAGGTAATGTACCTTATAACATGGATTGCTAGCTGAGAGTAATCGCTTGGAAGAGATGGTCTTTTGGTCCCCTATTTGCTGGATTCTAGTTTAGCATCTGTGGGTAAATAAAAATCATCTTTGGCTATTCGTACATCATGATCATGTGGAAAGGCTTCCCCTATGGTGGTAAGTCTAGAAACTTCCACAATTTGTGCCTCTGAAGCCTCCACTCTTAACCCTTTTATGTAGGCAACCCCGTTGCTATAGGTTCACAAGAATTCTAGGATTATGGCCTCATCGTAATCACATAGCCTGACAAAATATGTAAGCCAACCTACATAGTTAAAGACTTGGACACTGGCCTAGTCCTGCAATAGGGACGAGTGATCCCTTGGTTCATGTATTATGGGTTTCCCACTCATTCTTTCATTGAGAAATTCTCTATCCCAAAGAAACTCCAAATCACTACAACTTCCAACTACCTTCCACAACTCTAACCTCTCTATCCTTAATGTTCCTTACCCTGTATTCTTCCTAACTTCAGGCTAGATAAAAATTGGTGAGCTCTCTATTTGGTTTTTTGGGTAATATGGCAAAGGAAATTTGAAAAAATAGAGCTGGAAATGTGAGTTGAGTTTTTAGAAAAAAAAGGCTTATTAGAGAATTTTGTATGCTTTGGGTTGTCACATCAATTAATTAAAATGACTGCGCAACATAACTTAAGTGAGGGTCATTATTGCAAAACACAACTTAACATACTACCCCCTATGAAAAAGGTGACAGGTGTCCACACATGCTTGGTTATGAAGTACAATAGTACTTAGATGAATTACTAAATTAATTACAATGTAGCTAATGATAATTTCAAATGAAGTTAAAAGCACTTCAAACAATAAATGAATGCGTACCTTGAGTATAATAACTTGTAAATGTCCAAATCTAGAAAGATCAGATGATGTGGGTTGAGAAAAAAGTAATGAGTGGTGTAAAGATGATGAGACACGTGAGTGAAGATGGAAGAAAAATTTGATAGGATATGATGTGATGGTGGCTTTATTACAGAAAAAGATATTTTCGTGGGAAATGAAAACTTTATTATGATTGCGTTTGAATAGAGTCAAAGAGACGATTGAAGTGAAAAACCACTTTGATTAGCTATAGGAAATTCTTCAGCTAGAGGAGGTCCATCGGCTGTAGGATTGTCTTCATCTAGAGGAGGTCCATTGGCTACTGGAGGTTCACCTATGATAGGAGAAATCTCAAATTATTTTAGGAACTCGGCCTTAGTGGCTGGATTATGGTACAAACAAATTCTGTGACTATTAACCAATAACTTGAAATGCACATGGTCGATTGTAGACAATTGGACTGCACCATTAGCAAATTTTTTTCAACATCATAGGGACCAAGCCAATGAGTTGTGAGCTTACCTTTATTATCATGAAACCATGAATCATATAAAAGTGCCTAGTTACCAGCAATAAACTGTTTATTCTATATATGTGAATCATGCCATTTATTTCATTGCAGTTGAACTAACTCCATGTTTTGTAAGGCTTCTTTTGTCATTTCATCTAGATGATTAAGCTGTAGGAGTCTTTCTCTTTGAGCTACAAGAAGATCCAAGTTGAGCTGTAATGCTATTCATATGGTTTTATGTTCAAATTGTGTAGGCATTACAATAGTCTTTCTATACACCAACTCAAAGGGTGTAAAACTTGTGGGTATTTTCCATGTTGTGTGGTAAGCCCACACAACTTCTTATAATTTTCTACTCTAGTCTATCTTGTGTAGCTGAACAATCTTAGTCAAGATAGTTTTGATCTCTCTATTTGTGATTTCTGCTTGACCATTCGCTTGTGGATGATATGGACTAGACTTCTAGTGGCGAATGTTGTACTCATTCATAAGTTTAGTAATTAGAGTAGAAGTGAATTGAGCTCCTTGATCCATGACTAGTTCTCATGGAACACCATACCTGGTAAATATTTCCTCATATAAAAACTTAGCAACTCTATTATTCTGAGCATGCTTCATAGCCAGCACTTCCACCCATTTAGTTACATAGTCAGTTTAAACCAAAATGTAAGAGTTTTCATTTGATGGGGGGTTAATTGGTCCCACAAAATCTAACCCCCATTTATCAAATGGAGTGACTATTACTTGAGGGGACAGAGGAATTTCATTTGACTTGGTTGGCCTACCCATTCAGTGACATTGATCACACTTGTAGGTGTAATTGGCTGCATCCTTATGTAGAGTTGGCTAGTAATATCCAGTAGTGAGTATCTTCATGGCTATCCATTTTGCTGCAAAATGGTCGCCACAAGGTTCATCATGGTAGGCATGTAGGATATCATATGTCTCATCCTCTCAAATACACTTTCTTAGAATCTGATTGGGTCCAGTATAGAAGAGATAGTTGGCCAGCCAATAAAAAATGAAGGTTTTCTCAGTTAACAACCTCTTTTCCTTGGGCAAGAAATGTGGTACTACCTTTTGAGAAACCAGATAATTGGCGATGTCAGCATACCAATGGGTATGAGCTAAAATAGAAAATAGGTGGTCATCTAGAAAGCTATCATCAATGACATGTGGGTCATCAACATTCTATAATTTGGAGAGGAAATCAACAACTACATTTGTCTTGCCTGGTTTATCCACTATCGTGATGTCTAACTCTTGTAGCAATAGGAGCCATCTAGCAAGCCTCCCTATGATAGAAGGCTTGTTTTCCAAATACTTTATGGCTACATGATCAGTATGCACAAATATTTAGTAACTGGTTATGTAGTGGAAAAGATTGTTCAGCGCATATATAACAGCTAGAACTTCTTTCTCTGTGACTATGTAGTTTAGCTTTGTGCCCTACAAATTTTTGCTTATGAAGTAGATGGAATGCTATATAGGCCCTTCTTTTTTTCCTAGGACAACACCTACAATATGGTTAGATGCATCAGTGTGTATATGGAATGACAATGCCCAATTAGGCCCTCGGAGAACTGGTGCCTGAGTAAGAACACTCTTCATCTGTAGGAAGGATTCTTCACAAGATGCTATCAATAAAAATTTTGAATCCTTAGTGAGAAGGGAATACATGGGCCCTGCCAGTTTTCCAAAGTCCTTGATTAACCAGTGGTAGTAACCAGCATGCCCCAGAAAGCTACAAACATCCTTCTATTTTGCTGGTGTAGGTAGGTTCATAATGACTTCAATTTTAGTAGGATCCACACGTATGCCTTTAGAAGAGATGTAATGAACTAACACAACACCTTCCTACGTCATTATGAAGAATTTCTCACTGTTGAGGGACAAATTATGCTCCTCACACCAGGTAAGAACCTTTCCCAAATTGACCAATGCATCATAGGTTTCCCATAAGTGGTGAAGTCATCCATGTGTATTTCCATGCAATCATGTGAGATATAAGCAGAAATACTTACAACTGCTTGCTGGAATGTAGTTGCAACATTACAAAGGCCAAAAGGTAGTACAGAGTAAGAAAATGTTCCCCAAGGGCAAGTGAATGTGGTTTTCTCCTGATCTCCAAGAAGGATCTTGGTCTAGTTGTATCCACTATATGCATCTAGGAAATAAAAATAATGTTTCCCTCCTAAGGAATCAAGGACTTGGTCAATAAATGGCAGGGGAAAATGGTCCTTCTTGGTGGAATTTTTGAGTTCCCTATAGTCGACACATACCATCACTTTCCTCCTTTTTTTGGAATAATGACCAAAGGTGAGATCTACTAGCTGTCAGAAATGGGGTAGATGAAACTGACATTAAGAAGTTTTTGTAACTCTGTTTTGACTATCTCTCTTAATGTAGGGTTTATACGCCTCTAGAATTTCCTGATAGGTGGTTCATCCTCTTTCAGGAAAATCCTATGTGTACACATTTTAGGGTCCAAGCACTTCATATCTGAACAGTCCCATGAGAGATTTGTTGTATGGCCTTTCAGCAGTTTAGCCAAAGATGTCTTTTGCTGGTTGGTAAGTTCTCTATTAATATATAAGCAATGGTCAGGGGAAACTTCCAACTTTTTTGTGAGTTCTACCATAGAAGCATCTGTTAATGGAGGTTCTTGGACCTCATGGGGTAGAAATTGGTGGTAGAGTTTCTCAGCTATAGGAGATGGAGGTAAGTCACAATCAGGGTACAAATCTTGCAGGGAGCAGTTATGGGGATTGAGATAGTTAATGGGATCTAAATCTTGGCCATACTGGTTGTGCAAAATGTTGGTGATTACAGTGTCCTCCTCCTATAGCTGCAGGAAAGGATCCCTTTTTAACATCATGAGTTGGGCTACTGAGTTAACTACCTCAGCTTCCTCCCCAATTTCAAGCCAAATTGGTGAAGCTAAATCCATTTGTGGTTGTGCAGGCGGGTATAAGGCTAATGTCTTAGTATGTTGACCATTAGAAATGGTCATACCACCTGAGTGTCATCCTATAAAAGCATGAGTAGTGGCTAGCTAAGTTCAACCAAGAATTATTGGATAGCCTCCTAAGGTGACCTTAGGAAAGAGTATCATAAAGTCTATAGGATAAGACCAGGTTTCAAGGTCAACAACTATATCCTCCACTACCTCATCAGGTTTGACTATGGAATTGTCTACAAGCTACAGGATATTCGGTGTTTCCCGGAGGTTAGTGATTCTGAGTTTCTGCATAATGTCCTTAGTCATTACATTTATGGAAGCTCCTAAGTCTATTAAATAATTTTTTATGGCTATCCCATTGATGGTAACTTTGACAACTGGGCTATCTAGGTCAGAATAATTTGGGACCACTATTTTTCCGAGCATCATATCAACAAGTTTCCCTAGGACATGGACTGTCTAGGGATCCTTCCACTTATGACTAGCTATTTAAAGAAGGCCTCTTTGATATCTTTTCTATACATGGGAACATCCTTTATTGCTTGAAAAAATAGAATATGAACATTAATGTTCTTGAGTTGGTCTAGGATGTCAAAGGCTACATCATCCATATGCTTAGAATTTTCATTCTGCAACCTTTGTGGAAAGGGAGGTGGAGCTGGATGGACTTTCTCTGGTAATACTGTCGGGCTTATTGGAGTGGACTCTGGAGAAGTTTGAGGAATGGGATCTTCTGGAGTTACTTCAATTATAATAAGAGGTGTTGGTAGAGTAGTGCTTGACCGTAAATGAATGTCATTGATCACGTAGGTAGGGTATTAGTTTGGATCAAATGAATATATATTTTGTTGAGGTGCTGGAGGCATTTTATTAGGATTTGGCTAAGGTTGGACATGGAGTTGAGTAGGCTGAGGGGGTGCTGTAGTGGCTGTAGGTGGTGGTAGAAGTGATTACTTTTGGGGCTATTTTGGTGGCTGCAGAAGTCCCTACTGCTGGTTTGGTCATTATTGACCTCCCTACCACTGCAGATTTTGTTGCCAATTGCCTTGTGGAGGTTTCAAATTCCCTTGGGATTGTTTCCAATTCCCTTGGGGTTGTTTCCATTGAGGACTTGGGTAAGGTTGCCACTAAGGTTGAGGATTATTCTAGGGAGAGTATTGATTATTCAAAGGTGGTTTCCATTGACTATTATAAAATGGACCATTAAAATTTAGAGGGTCCTGAGGCATACATTTTCTTTGAGTTCATGGTCTTCATTTTTAAACATAGAATAATTTCTCATCATGTCCTTCAATTAGCTTGTAATCAATGGGTAGCTGTGCAGTCTCCATATTGGCAACCAACTTGCAACAACAATCTCTCTTCTTCTATCTACAACGTAGATAGAACTCTGCCAGAATAGATTTGGCCTCCTCATGATTCTTTTTCACCTACATTGTGTCCAACTGGGTAGCCATATTATTGATAATGTCCTTCTTGAAGTCAGACAACCAATGTGTGATTTATGTCTGAGAGGCCCTAGTGCCATTAGTTTTGCCCGCTGAAAACCTATATCCTCTGCCTTTCTTGGCCGCAACTCTTGATTAATTGAGGCAGATTTTATTGATATCCTCCCATGTAGATTGGGTAATATCTCCCCCGGCCATAAGATCCAAGGCTTCAGTGCACCCTTCATTTATACCCCTTAAAAAGAGAATTTTTTACAACTCCTCATTGAGCTGGCACTGAGTGTTTTTCTGCAAGCTAAACAAGAATCTTGACCCATAATCCTCTATAATTTCATCCTCCTTCTATGTCATCTTAAAGATGTCATCCCCTCTCATATCATTTCCATTGTAGTACTCTTTATATTTTTTCAAGAATGCTATCTTCATTTTGTCCCAATCATGGACTACGTCTTGGCCTAAGCCCATAAACCATCTTAATGTAGACTCCTTGAGAGTCACATGAAACAATTTGAGCCTATGGGCATCCGTGGTGTATTCGTAACTATGACAGAGGATATTAAACTCAAAGAGAAAGGTATCTGGGTCCTCGGTCACCAGGCCATAGAATTTTGGAAGTGCTGAAGAGGGAATATTCTTGAGGTTGTGATTATCATGTTGGTCAGTAATGAGAAATGGAAAGGTAGGGGGTTTTACATCCTAGGAGGACCCTGAAGGAGACCTTATGGTTGGTAAATGACTAGAGGTAGTGGATTTTTGTCTTGATTGTACGGGTATTGAATTCTTAGATTGGCTAAGGCTTCTGCAAATGGATTGTACTCAAGTTTCCCTTCAAGAAGGTGAAAGCTCAGTGGATCACCTTCTAAAGATGATTATGATACATGAAGGTTTACAATTTCATCCATGAACTAACCCTCCTCTTCCTCTTCTTTTGGTACAAAGATATCTCTTAAACGGTTGTTGGGGTAGTTTGGTAAGTACCTTCCTAGAGCGGCTCTTCTTCTTTCATGCATACAAATAAATGAAAAATTGTGGTGGTGGGGTGAAAGACTTTTGATATAAAATTATATTTAAAAAGGATGTACATGCTTGATTTGAATTCTAAAAATTGCTGAGTAAAAGAACTTGGCTCAACACTGTCCCTGACAATGACACCAAAAATGATTGATTCTATTAAGGGATCAAAAACTAGGAAATTACCATGACTCAGGGATTGGACATCCAACCGAGCAGCTATCCTCCTTTATAAAAACTCATTTAATTTATCAACCCAAGGATGTATTACTTGAAATGGGCCAGCAAGATATATGCACCAAGGATTCTTACTCAGACCACACTATGGCCACATGAAACAAATTGCTTTGAAATGAAACTATTCTAGAGCTACGAGAAACAATTTACGGTGAAAGGAAACTATTATATAGCTATAGGAAATGAATATTGGAAAGGAAATGTGGAAGAGAAGATGCTTAAATAATATAAAGACTTTAAAAAACAACTATAATGTTTCAACAGTTCTACCACTTTGGCTGTAGGAAACACTGGACTATCTTGCAGCTTTGGCTACAAGAACTATGTTACCACCAGAATTATGATACCAAGATGTAGGAAACTTAAACTACATGCAAATTATTATAACTAAATAACACAGATTCCTCACCAAGTGGGCCCCCTTGAGTGAGTATCCAAGCTCAATTACACTAAACTAAAGATCAACACTTCATCTGCTATTGATTGAAAAAGTGAATTACAAGATTCATAACATCTGTAAAATAATAAAGTGGAAACTATAACTGATAATGCCCTTTTTCTCACACAGGAGCGGAGCTTTATTTAAAGAATAAAACATCTAACTGCTAACTGATCACACCATAGAAATAGGCAGATATTTTATTGCAATCCTATCAATAATAAAGGGAAACTATAAATCTAGAAATAGAATAGGTCCAGGAAAGAGGAAAGAGCTGCTTTTGACAACAAATCTAACTTCCCACTCTCTCCTAGGTTTCTTCAGATAATTCATTATGTTGCATTGGTCTTTGCCTTACTATTGCCACCTTGATCAACCCAGATCCACTTTTTGGTGTTGTGCTTATTGTTTCTCTGTGTGGACCTACTACAAGATCGGGTCGGGCATCTAGTGTATGGGCACATTTCACCTAGTCAAGACGACGGTTGCTATATTGATGCACTATACTTGAGATGTTAGGATAGAGACATTTATGATAATCAACACCAAAATACACATGCATCATTTATGTTCAAACATCTAATTCATTCATAGAGACATAATAATAATTCCAAAGTAAATAACATAGAATATTCATCCAAGCATAGCATATTAAGTGTGTTTTAACCATAACATAGGTCTGGTGGTAGCATGCCACATAATAGAAAATTTGAGTATAAAGTATTTGAGAAAGTATGATAAAACATTGAAAAGGTCCTAGAAAAAGCTATCCCAAGGCATTTAAAATATGACATTATTATGCCCCATCACCTGGTCTTTAGGTGCTATCTTATTTTAATGTATCCCAAAAATCCATGTATTAAGGAAAACATAGAATGCCCCGCTTTGAGTTCTACTATGGTATTAATGTTTGGAAGAGGGAAATTGTCCTTGGGACATTCTTTGTTCAAATCCTAAAAATGTGTACAAATCCTTATGCTTTTATCTGATTTGGAAATAGGCGCTATATTAGAGATCCATACTATATATGCAATAAGCCTAATAAACCTTGTGTCCAAGAGCTTTTTTAACTCTTCTTTAACCAATAAGACTACATGTGGGTTCATCTTTCTCAACTTCTTTTTTAATAGTTTGACTCTTGGAGTTATATTAAGATGGTGCATTATTAGATTCAGATCTAATCCTAGCATATCATTATATAACCATGCAAAATTCACTTTTCTTTCTTTGAAAAAGTCAATGAATTTACCATTTCTTTAGTGGAAAAAGATGTGGCTAGACTGATGATCTTAGGTTCTTCCTCTATTCAAATGTTTATCTTCTATGTTGGATGAATTGAATATAGCTAATCTTTCTTTATAATGGCTAGGTAAAGTGTTAATCTTCTCATCCTTAGGTGCCTCAATTGGGTTTTCACCTTCAGATATGTCATTTAGTTTTACTATTTTTTGATCTAGTATTGCCACATGATGTTTTTCACCACTAGATCTTTTATTTTTTCTTTTCTATTTCTAACTAAGAAACTTGACACCTTATTGACTTGTTTCTTCTTGATATGATTCATTGGTGAAAGAAGGCTCAACCACATTTATATATACAGATAAGGAATGGTTATCTTGGAATGTAGGTATGTCACTGGAATAAATTTGTGCCCAATCAACTCGGGATGGATAAGGAGTAAAGGGGCATTTGGCAAGTTTGGGTCCATTGGAGTTAGGGCCATGATTTCATTTTAAGGGTCAAACATTGTATCACTTAGATCTATGATATGTATTTCTTCTAGATGGTCCATAGAGCTACGATCAAAATCTTCCTCACTAGAGTCCTCTTGAGTTTCTTGTGAAATTGTTTTTGTAAGTTAAACCTAAAGTTATATCCCTATAAAAATCATGGTACATAAGGTTCTCCTACCCATTCTTGAATTTTACTTGGTATTTCCTTAGATGTAGAGGTATAAGAATGGATAACATCAATTATTTATCATGGAATGAATCTTCAAATAGGGAATCCCATTCCCATTTTCCTGATTCATGATCACTATAGGAATCAAAATTTGTGATTTTCTCATGAATGTAGGAACGATTCTTTTAGTAGATCTTGGTTGAAAATAAGCTATCCCAATTTTCTAATTATTAGATCGGAAAGTAGCTTCAATAGGTTCTCATAATCCTTTGTTATTCCTCCCAAGAGGACACGATTCTTGGTAACCCATTTTTCTGCATGATTTCAAAATCTTTCCCATATTGATGTGTGGTAATGCTAATTTTTTTTACCATTTCATTTGTTTCTTCTTGATCTTTATATAGCCAGCTTAGGATGTTATTATCCTCTTCTATCTCTAATAATGTAGTAGCCCTGAAACAATTATCATTATATTTGTGAGAAGGTGTCTAATTTGGTAAAACCAAAGATTTTTGATGAGATACTGGAGAAATAGATAGATCAACCATTGGTAAGGAATATTATTCCACTCCTTTATGAAGGATTTTTAATTTCTTCTGAAAAATGTTCATTAGAGTGTCCATTTTATAGTAATGGATTTCCTTTTCTTTTCCCTTTTCCAACCTTGTAATTTTTGAATCTTTTTCTCCTTGGCTAAGGATATTGGAATTGGAGGATTTAGGATCTTCATTTTTGGAATGTAAGAGAGAAACCCCCTCCTTACACTTATTTGATATGTATGCATTATTATTGTCACTTTTTGAACTAGTGACCTTATCTTTTTCTTTTTATTTTTTCTTCTCTTGGGATGATGCCCTTATTTTAAGAGTTTCCTCTTTAGCTTGTTCTAAAGTTGAAGTAGATGCAGAAGCCTCGTTATTGTGTAGCACAAAATAATCTATAATCGGTTTAATGTTATTAAAATATTGGAACGGGTTAAGATCTCCACTATTTTTATTTCCTGTTAGAAATAAGGAAACTTTAGAAATTGATGATAGGTTGAAAAAACAACTTGCATTTCATGAATCCATGGCCTTCACAACAATATATTGTAGGTAAATTTGAGATCAAGTACCTAGAAAAATGTTTCTTTCTGAATAGGTCCTACTTGAATGGTTAGAATGATTATTCCTTTAGAAGATCTCTCTTAATCATCATATGCTTTGATGGTTATTTTTTTCTTAGGATGCACTGATTCTTTAGAATGCCACAAGGCTTTCACAAATTTTAAATTACAGATATTTAGGCCATCCCCTCCATCTATCAAGACTCTCTTGACCCTATACTTTTGGATTAGGAATTCAATATGCAAGGGAAAATTTTGAGGATGGTTTAGGGATATGTCATCTTGGTCAGAAAAGGATAATAAATGTGGCACAATAAGATGACTGGAAATGTTTTGAACTTGGCCCACATCTATATTGTTAGGAACCTTTTTATCTACCAAATCTTTTTCTAGGATTTCTTTATGCATGGGTGAAAGTTTTAACAACTCCAAGATTGATATCTGTGTAGGATGTTTTTGGATACACTAGGTTATATTGCTTTGGTAGAAAAGATAAAATATTAAGCCTTGTTATGGTGTTGGAAGTTCTTAATAAGGAAAATTTTTATGTTTTCCCCCTAGTGATGGCATTGGCGGGCTCTTTGTTTTGTTTATATTTCACCACTATGACATTGATGGTGTTCTCAAAACTAGATATATAATTGATTATATTGTCATAAGTATGGAAAAAAATTACTTTTTTGTCTCCTCTCTAGTGGTTTTGATTGGATTTCAAAGATTCACCTTTTTCATGATTCCAGAAAGGGGTCTTGAATTTTGTGTGGTCTTCATTATTCCTAGGTGCTTCTACATTAATGATATCATTGTTAATGAGGTCTTGAACCACATGCTTTAACCACATACACTAATTTTTCTAATGTCCTTTATTACTATGATTTTCATAATAGTATGAATCATTCCATCATGAGGGTTTGACTTGGGGTTCAAAACCTCTTGAATTTTGTAAAGTTATGATTTTATTGGAAATGAGTGTTCTTAAATCCTTTTCAAGAGGTTTTCCCAAGACAGTGAAATTCCTTTCATGGCGAAGTGAATTGAGACATGAATGATGGTTTGGGTTGATTGTTCCCTAGATTAGGGTTATTTTTGTTGTTGTTGAATGAATTTTTCTTGGGTGGATTGATGTTGTTGGCTTGATGGGTGGAACTAGTAGAAATATAGAGTGGCTTAGGTTTAAGATTGTTTGATTTCACCACTCCATCATTTACTAGATTTTTATTATTGTTCTTCAACCAAAACTTTGGTTTGTAATTGTTTGTATTGGTTGAAGAGTTGTTGTTGAAATTGGAGTTTCTAGTGTTTGAAAATACCTTGGTATCTTTGTATAGCTTTAGTTCACCATTTTTGACCAAAGCTTCTTATATTTTGAAATTGTTTTCAATCACCTTTTCAAAGGATGGTGGACATTGAATTTGTAGCCAATAATTCATTTGAATATTCAAGTTATTGATAAATATGTCCATATTTTCCTTTTCTAGTATGCATCTAGGATATTTAGAAAATATCTTTCACAAACATTGTAGGAAACTTAAGAATGTTTCCCCATTTCTCTATTTTGTGTTGCATAGTTTTAGCATGGTTACTTCATGCTCAATATTGTAGGAGTATTGAGTCATGAACTTGGAGACCAATTCTTTGAATGTTTTGATTCCCAGTGGTAGTTTTGAAAACCACTCCATAGATTGACCTCCTAATGAGATAAGTGATGAACTATAACTAATTGAATGTTTGAAGATGATAAGTTGATGATCATCGAGCTACAGAAAGTAATTTCCCCATTTTTCTATTTTGTGTTGCATAGATTTAGCATGGTTACTTCATGCTCAATATTGTAGGAGTATTGAGTCATGAACTTGGAGGCCAATTCTTTGAATGTTTTGATTCCTAGTGGTAGTTTTGAAAACCACTCCATAGATTGACCTCCTAATGAGATAATTGATGAACTATAACTAACTGAATGTTTGAAGATGATAAGTTGATGATCATCGAGCTATAGAAAGTAAATGCAAGACATTAAATCAGTTAATGTATTGTATTTTCATTGATGTCAACTTAATATGTTATGACTTCTCATACACATATTTTCACAACACTTGAAGATCTAAAGAGACAAAGTTTTTATCGTTGGTAAAGGTATACACTGAGTGACAGGGTTACCCGAGAACAATGAACCCTGAGCAATTCATAGTGTTTCCCAATGGAAAGACAATACCAAAGAATAGTATTACCCAAGATCAGTAGTACCCAAGCAAGTGGTACCCAAGAAAGTGTTACTGAGAAAACTAAGAGTTGATGACTGAAATCAACTAGAGTTAGGAAATGACAAAACTACTTAGCTGGTAGAGCTATATTTAGAGTTAACTGATTGATTGCTTTATTCTCATTGACCAGTTGAAATAAGGATAAGAAGAAGATTTAAAGCCAATTTTATTCCCAGTTGTCAAAGAGAAATCTATGGAATAAAACTAAATCAAAGCTTTAAAGATTAAAGCAAGCATGGCGGGATTTGCAGATCAAGAAGCAATCTACATCAAGAACAAGAAAGATAAGGATATTGAGTGGATAATCATGTCTATATAAAGAGATAAGTAGTTCATTACGAATAGAGGAATGCTGAGTATAATTATGGTGAAGATAGAAGTCTTCATGCATATATGATCATATAGGCTGAACAAAAGATAATTAGAGGATATTATATTTGTTAAATAAGTTTTGGTTGAATTATTGGAATTATTTTTGAGGCCACTGATTCACCCCCCTCTCAGTTATTCTAACAATTGGTATCAGAGATTTGGTCCTTGGAAGAGAGTTAAAGACTCAAGATAAAGATTAAAAGATGAGTAAAAGGGATGTGCCTAAGTTGAACAAGGAAAACTTTATTGGAGATTTGCTTCTGTGAAAATAATTGATTGTATGTTTGTCATTGATGACAACATATAATATACAACAATGTTCTATATGCAATTTTAAGTACAAATGTTTTGGATCTATGCATGTTTATTTACATGGTTTATACATGTTTTAGATGCTATGTTCATTCATGCCAAGTCAGATATGAAGTTTCGATTGAGCTATGCTTATCAGTTATGGTAGTTACAACGTTTGAAGATTATCTGTCAAGAGCTGACATAAATATAGTGTTGCTTGAGTTACGCCTATCTTCAGGATATGCATGGTTGTGTTAATGTTTAGTTATGAGTTAGTGATGATTATACAAAGGTGCCAAGCATGTTTTAACATAATCATGATATTGGAGTAAAATTGGTGAAGCCGACTTTGTGAAGCATTGCGTTTATTCAGTTCGAGTTGCGCGGTTCTAACTTTGATTGCGTGGATAATTAAGCTGACAAAGAAGTTGATGAAGTGTTCCTAGATATCATCGTGACTTTATCCTTGATGAAGATACATATAGAAATTCAATTGTGTTCGCTAAGTGAAAAATGAAGTGAAAAACAATAGACAAAAGTGAGTAGAAAGTCAGACAGAATAAGTTGAAGAACTATGTGAAGAAACAAAAGAAGTTTACAAATCATTGGAATTGATCAAGATAGCAGGTCTACTAAAATAGTTCATCTATAAGATATATTGTATATCTATTTTATTGAAGGTTGAAGCCTTCACCATTTTAGCAGTGAGCTTTTGGACAGTGAGTCCTCACCCCTAACAGGATTACTTGTAAGAGACTCCTAATAGGGTCTGACCTTTAACTAGGTCTCTGTACTTATTACATTGTGAAGAAAAAATCCTAATAAGGTTGCAAGATCTCCTAATAGGGATAATTATACTCAAGTACAGTTCTTTGTGGGTGCTAATTCCCACCGGGGTTTTTTTATCTATTTGGTTTCCCTGTAACCAAAATTGTTGTGTTCTCTATTGTGTTATCTGAATGTGCATTTGATTTATGTTAATTGATATCTAAGTAAAGAAAAGAATTAAAGTAGCTGATAACTAATTCACCCCCCTCTTAGTTATCCTTTGGGAATATTCCAACAATTGGTATCAGAGCCAAGTGCCTTGGAGAGAAATCCTAACAGCTTAAGGTAGATCAAATGGCATACTTTAGGAAAGAGAGTCCTAAGTTCGATGGAGAAAACTATCTTGATTGGAAGAAAAAAATGATAACACATCTTCAGTGTGTTGGATTTGAGATCTATGAGATTTCCACTCAAGAAATTGAAGTTCCCACCTTGAAAGACCTTGCAGAAGAAGACTCTACAATCAAACAAAAGGAAGTGTTCACTCAAAATGCAATCACCAAAGAAGCCCTAATCAGTGCCCTATCCAACAGTGAATTTTTTGAGATCAAGAAGGAAGATAAAGCATACTCTATTTGGAAATATTGAGAATATATGTTTGAAGGAGACATCCAAGCAAAGAATGCATGTAGAAAGATATGGAAGAAAAGGTACAACAACTTAGAGATGATACCTGAAGAAAACATTAGAGCCTATAATCAAAGAATTAATGAAGCAGTTTCAGGTTTCAGGAACAATGGTGGAGAAATTTCAGAGGTTGATATAATGGAAAAACTAATGACCACACTAACAAAAAACTATGAGAGAAAGATCAATAGCTTAGATGAGACTATGCAATTTTCAAAAGAATTCAAGAGAGAGACTTTGATCAACAAAATATCTGCATTTGAGATATCAAGATTGAAGACAGAACCCAAAAGTGAGACAACTTTCAAAGCCTCAGTCCACAACAAGAAATCCATAAGTAGCTCTAGTAATAATGAAGAAGTGTATATAGAACTAGAATAAATAATTGCTATGGTTGCCAAGAAATAAAGGAAAGGTAAAGGGAAATATGAAGGACAACAACCATTCAAATGTTTTTCATGCAAATATGTTGGTCACTTTGCATCTAAGTGTCCTTACAAGAGTCAAGAAGTTCAGATCAGATTACAAGCCCAAGTACACTAAGGAATGTTATCATGCTGAAGATGGTGTAACTGATGATGATTTAGGAGAAAATGAAATTGGTTTTGTTGCCATTAAAGACATTGAAAAGATGCTTGAAGAAAAGGACAAAGAAGATGAAACAAAAGAGTTAGCATTAGTTTCAAAAGATGACATCAGAACTAACTGGATCATTGGCACTGGATGTTCACACCACATGACAAGAGACAAAGTCAGATTTGTACATTTGGAAAAATACAAAGGTGGCATGGTTAGATTTGGAGATAACACTCCCAAACCTATCATAGGAAAAGGTTATATCACCTTAGATGGAAAGAATAAGACAGATGATGTTCTTTATGTTGATGGTTTACATCATAACTTACAAACTGTTGGATAGTTGCTTGATAAAGAATATCAGTTGGAATTCAAAAACAACTAGTGCATCATTAAAAATAAAGAAGGAGACATGATTGCATCAGGCTCAAAGACCAAAGGTAATGTCTTTCAACTGAATTTAGAAGTAATTTGTTTTGTTGCAAAAGTGGATGACAGTTGGCTATGGCACAAGAGACTTTGTCATATCAATTTTGACAACATAGTCAAGATAAGTAATGTAAAGGCAGTAAGAGACCTTCCAAGTATTTCAAGACCAGTTGACACCATGTGCAGGGAATGTGTGATGGGGAAGCATGTGAGGAACTCATTCAGGAGCAAACAAGACTCTGCAGAAAACAAATTAGATCTGATACATACAGACCTATGTGGACCTACTCAAACAAGATCTTACTACGGAGAAAGGTATTTCATTTTGTTTGTTGATGATTTCTCAAGGATGATGTTGGTTGCGTTCTTAAAAGAAAAATATGAAGCTTTTGAGAAGTTCAAAGTGTTCAAAGCTAAGGCTGAGAATGAATCTGGATTAAAGATGAAATGTCTGAGATCTGATAGAGGAGGAGAATTCACCTTTGACTAGTTTTATGATTACTATGAAGAACATGGAATCAAGAGATAGTTAAGTGCACCTAGAACCCCTCAGTAGAATGGGATTGCAAAAAGAAGGAACATAATAATACTTGACACAACGTGCACTATCATGATTGAAGGAAAGGTTGCTCATACCTATTGGAGAGATGTGGTCAATACAACAGTCTATACTATCAATAGAATACAACTGAGGCCAAGTGTAGACAAGACACCCTATGAACTTTGGTTTGGTAATGTACCTACTATAAAAATTTTCAAAATCTTTGCAAGCAAGTGCTACATCAAGAGAGATGATAGCATTGGCAAGTTTGATGCTAGAAGCGACGAAGGTATTTTTCTTGGTTACTCTACTAAAAGTAAAGCCTATAGATGTTTTAATCTAAGATTAAATAAGATCATTGAAAGTACTCATGTGAAGATTGATGAGAAGTTTATGATTCAAGAAAGATATTATGACTATGCTCCCATGATTGAAGATGAACCCAGACCCATCAATAAGGACATAGTTATTGAAGAAATGTTTGACTGTATTGATGTTTCATGTAACAATCGTGAACCAAGTGGAGAAGAATCACATATTACAGATAAAAGTATCACTCCTAAGAACTCAAAATACACATCCAAATACCACTCTAAGGAAGATATCATTGGAGATCAGAGCGCAAAAGTCTTGACAAGATCTAGAGCAAAAGGTTCAACCGCTGATGACGAGGTATGCTTACTTTAACAGATTGAACCCTTAAGTGTTGAAGATGTGTGCAAAGATTCAGATTGGCAAAGTGCTATGCAAGAAGAATTAGATCAAATAATAAAGAATGAAACATGGAAACTGGTCCCTAGACCTCATGACAAGAATGTGATTGGAACAAAGTGGATATTCATGAACAAAATGAATGAAGAAGGAATAGTGGTAAGGAAAAAAGAAAGATTAGTATGCAAAGGATATGCGTAGAGAGAAGGAATAGAATACACTAATACATTGTCTCCTATGAGCAGACTGGAAACTATCAAGTTGTTTTTGGCATATGCAACATTCAAGAACTTTAAAGTATATCAAATGGATGTCAAGTCAACTTTTCTAAATGATGACTTGAAGGAAGAAGTCTACATAGAGCAGTCTAAAGGATTCAAACTTTCAGACAAACCAAACATGGTATGTGTTGGGTCTAAAAAAAGCAGTAAGGGTTTTTGAAGTATCATGTTAAAATTTTGCATTTTGACCCCCTATAAGTGCTTTTTGAACCTATTTTCCTAGATGAGATTCTGAAATTTTCCATGCATGGAAAGTATTTATCACCTTTGTTTTGACATTTGAAGACATGCCAAGTCATTAAATCTGAGTTTCAAGTTATTTCGTGATGTCTTGATTTTAGCACTTGTCAAAATCTGCATTTGTACCTAAGTGTCAATTTGTTGTAACATGCCTAGTTTTCCTTTGAATATTTTGCACCCAGAAATGTTTCATGACCCGCCACTTTGGGGATGTTTAGTATGCATATAAAAGAACCTATGTTTCAAATTCCAAGTCATTTCGATATGTTTTGACTAGTTTTCAAACCCCTCAAAGCGTGTAGTTTGTTGTTGTCATGCATTATGTAATTGATCAAAATTCTGAGTAGCCCTATTTGATTGATTGTAACTTTTGACCTTGTGACCTAATTGAAAAAATTCCTTTTGTAATCCATTGTAGAGGTCAAATACTTCTTGATTCTTTGTCTTCAGGTCACGACAAGTTCATTTGGTTAGTTTGCCAAACCCATTCCATTTGCATTTTCTATCAGTGTGCCAAACTGTCAAATGCAAATTTCTGAATGACCTACTTTGAGGTCTTACAATTTTACACCCAGTTGAATGGAATGTACAATTGAATGCTCCCCGGTATTTTAGGCATGAAAATTTTCTACCATGAGGATTTTCAGGCCATGATGAATCTGTTTGCTCAGTTTGCCGATCCGATTCCATTTGCAGTTTCTAACATTTTGATGCAGATCAGTTGCACAGTTTGGTCGGAGGCCCTGTTTGTGAGGTTATATCTTGAATACCGTGATTGGTCACATCAAGAAGATGGTTGCCCTAAATTATAGACCAAGTTTTCTCCAAGTTTGCAAGGTTTCAGTTCCTAAGGGTTTTGTTTGCACACATTTCAAGACTCTTTTCATTTTCAGAAATTGGTATTCCTTATGTTTTCTATTTTCTGCATTTCCAAGTGGCTACTTTTGAGGGGTTGCCAAATGTGATCGGTTGATTTTAAAGAGCCACCCTTCTGGATCCATATTCTTCATATAGCATACTCCTAGTATCTAAAGGCTCAGATCCTCAGGAGGTCTTTTGACATTTTTCAAAGTCAAAACCAAATGTGTTTACCGCTATTTGACAGGGTGATTTGCAGAATTGTTCTGAATAGGCAACTTGGGCGATTAAAATCTTTTCACCTGTTTGGTTCTGCCAGGTCTCACTTTGCAGCATGGAATAATGTCAACCATGAAACATGTGTGCCCAACACCACATTCCGGTTATTTGATCTTGTCAATTTTTAAGGCCAGTCCCAGAGGCTAACTGTTGTTATGTGATCTTTTTGCAAAAGTTTATAAGTTGAATGATTTTTATCGCTAATTCGGTGCTATATGGTCCAATTTCATTAAAATCTGGTTGTAAGGTTATCATTGGAATGTTGAGCATTGGCTATCCTCTATTTTAGATTCAGATATGCTTGCAACAGATGGCATGAGCTCACTTCAAGGCCTGATTAGTCTGCGATGACACGTCCAAATTCAGAACAACATAGTGAGTTTACAAAAAAGTGGAAAAGGTTACAAACAACTCACATAATGGATGCCTCTTTGAGTGTGTTTGGACCGTATGCTTATGATAGCATATTGATTTCTCATTCTATCAATGCCTTCCTGAATCATGGAGGAAATTTCTCATTTGTAAAACAAAGTACACCACCAAATAAGAATGGGAGTGAGTCAGTACTAGCTACTTTGAAGGTCTTCAAAGAAGGATCTACATAGGGAGAGACCCAGCATTGAGAATTTTCAAACATTTTCTTTAACAAAAATCCAACACAAGAATGCAATTGGCAAATAGAAAATAGAGACCCTGCGCAATAGAAGCAAAGGGTAAAACTTAGAAGTCTATACAATGTTTTTGAAGACAAAGTAAAATCCTGTGCAGTAGCATAGAGAGGAATTAAAACTTTTTAAACAGCAAAATGTCAAAACAAATGTAAGCATATGGCAATAGCAAAGGTTGCACAACAGGATAGAGAAAGAAGAAAACATATAAAACAACAAATAATGCATGAAAGCTGCATTAAATACATATGGGAACTGCCAAGACCTAAGTCAAAAAACAAAAAACATATAACTTGCGCAGGGGACAGAGGAGGCAACTAGGGTTGAGTTTGGAGGCAAACATTGTTTTTATTTTAAAAGGCATGCAATACAAATCAAGGTGAAGGAAAAAACATTGCAATATGAAGTAGCTGCATAACCCAACTCCACAAGCTAGTGTAGAAACATATAGAAAAGCCCATTCATATGCATTAAACACTAAAAATTGTGCAACCAATGAATGGAGGCATCCAGCACAAGGAGTTGGGGACAGATTTGAGAAGTTTTCCAAGCATAGTGATGGAGAAGATAATCTACACAACATGGAGGAAAGACTATGAAATATATTAAATTTCACAAGCAAAGTGCTGGTGGGAGGTTGAATGGCTTGCACAGGTCAAAGGAAACAAATTCCAGAGAGCCCATGCATGGGAATTTAAACCAAAGTTTTGTTCAGACATTGCAAAAGCCAGCGCCAATCCAAGAAAACCCAGTGTAGCAGTTTATTGGAGGAGAGCCTGCATTAGATAAGACCTAGTGTAGGGAAGGAGAGTAAGAGCTATGCTGATGAGGGAGCTAGAAAAGCATATCTCCTATGCAGCAGCATGGAGGTTTGATTTAATAATCAAATGAAATCAGCTGGTGTAATGCCAAGTACCCCAAATTGATTAAAGAAGAACCAGCCCTGCGCTGACTTTTGGGGGATGCTAAGAACATTAAAAAACCATTGAAGAAGCCCGCGCAACTTGTGGGAGAATGAAGAACTTAAAGGAGCTTCCTGGAGTTTAAATGAAAATATCTAGTGTAGAATGGTATGGAAACTGAAAGACTGGAAACATACAAAACCAGTTTGTCCCACATTGATGGTGTTTAAGATTTTATTATCTTTAATATGAACACGCTTTATATGCTATTTGAATGAAGAGAATGGAAGCTCTTAGAGGCCGTGTGGGATGGAGGAGTTATTATGGTAGGCCCCACACTAATTTTGGGACAAAAAACACTGTGTTTTAAAACCTTTAGATGATATATCCCACATTCATGCCACAATGGGATTTGAAAGATTTTATAAGCAAAACCACATAGTATGTAATATGAAGAGAAAGAGGAGGCTATGGGCGCACGTAGAGCTGAGGGCCTACCTTGAAAATTGTATTTGAGGAGATAACACCCATATTTTGGTGGAACCCGCAAGGTTTACATGTCAGGTGACTGGGCTTAAGAGGATGCAGCTTTCGGCACAAATCTTGAGGCAACCAAAATCGACGAATAGCTTAATGGCTTAGTGAGAAAGTTGCAAGGAAGATAAGCCTAAGCCATTAAGCCATTGGTCCACGTGGCACAAGTGACAAGTGGTGCCAATTGGACCAGTTATCCAATCAGAGGATGCCATGTGGCACCCAATAGGCACCAAGTGGCGCAAGTCAAATGCAGTTCAGAGGCACCAATCAGAGATCGACACGTGGCACCAAGTGGACCTACAGACCAATCAGAGGGTGACACTTGGCACATTCTGATGAGATGTGAAGATTTCAAATGATTTTTTATTTTGAAATTCTTTCAACAAATGGGTTCAAAAACTTGCAACTTCAAAACAAATCAAGGGTTGACTTAATGGCTTAGGGGAAAGATGCTCACCATCTACCCTTTAAGCCATTAAGCCCAAGTGACAAGTGTTGCAGGCTGGTGCATTCTGAGGAGATAATGGATTAATTGAAATATTTAATTAAATCCATCACAAATGACAAAGGATTAAAAAGTGAGCAACTTCAGAAAGATCCAAGGGTTGACTTAATGGCTTAATGGAAAGATGCTCACCATCTAACCACAAAGCCATTAAGCCTAGGTGACAAGTGTCACAATGAGATAAAATCTAGAAAAAGGGAAATATTAATGTTAAATTTGTCCCATTTTCAATAGTCCAACTATTGAAAATTATTTTATTTCAAGTTGAAATATTTCAAACTTTTAAATGAAAATCTGCACGGGAAGGCAAACTTGGACTAAAGTTTCAAAGGGCAAATTTGATCCAAACTATAGAGTATTATATGTTGTCAAAAAGGTCTCAGAATGAAGAAGAGGATTTTGCAAATAATTTGAGGGAAAATAAAATCAGATTTTCATAGTTTTAGTTTGAGCAGTTGCATATATTTTTGGGGACAGACAGGTGTCGGTGGATGGATTATTTTTCCTTTCTCCTATATCTATTTTTTTCTCCATTGTAACAGAGATGGTGAATTTACAGCTGCATATCAGACTTTAGATTATGGTTTAGTTTTGAAGCTTTGTGTCTTTTTGAATGTTTTGAAGCAGAATGACATTAATGAAATACATTGGAATCTCCAATTTTAGATCTATGGTGTCTTTTTGTAGTT
Organism: Thuja plicata; assembly: GCA_018584345.1. Classification (NCBI taxonomy): domain Eukaryota; kingdom Viridiplantae; phylum Streptophyta; class Pinopsida; order Cupressales; family Cupressaceae; genus Thuja; species Thuja plicata. The sequence continues at coordinate 2,876,928 of MU225447.1, forward strand.
TTATTCATGCTCTTGTATGTTTAGTTTGTAAGGCATTTTGAACATGCTGGTTACAAGGTAACTATGCAGTTATTTATGAGCTTCCTTCAAGGAAGGAGTCAGGCTTGTGAGTAATCCCAGAGGGTTGGATATTAATATGAAAATCTAAAAGATAGATGTGAAAATGAAAGGATATTTTGTAAGGCACTTTGTCTGGGATCTTGTTTGTGTTCTTATTAATCAATTTTATGTAGAATTACATTTCATTGGACTCTTTGCCCTAGATTAGGCACTAGTCTAAGTTCTGGAAAGTAGTTCTCATCATCAATCATTCAAATATTGAAAATCTTTTAGTTTCTATTTATGAACATGAATGTCCAGAATCTGTACTGAATAGTACAGACATTGTTGGTGATTCTTTAAAGAAATGAATCCATGGGCTACCCTTCCTAGTTCTAAGAACTTAAAAAGGAGAAGGATTATAATTCCTTAGTCCACTATGAGATTCTCTATGATTTAGTGAGTCAATAAGTAGGTGCACCCACTTGAGTTTGTGGAGCTCGAAGTGAAGAAGGATTTCATCCTTGTTAATTAGCCTTTTCCATGTAAGAATCTGTGTTGGGAATAGAGGTCAAGCATTGTTGATGTATTTTTGATTCTTTCAGGAAAAAGCACTAACAAATTGGTGACTTCACTGGGGATAAAGATGAAATAGTCTTGTTGTGCTAGTCAAAAAATTTCTGGTGTTATTTTAAAAGTTAGATAAATTTTAGTTGAGTTTGCCCATCCAAGTCGCGCTAACAAAGTGACGACTCTACTGAGGAGAAATGGATGTTTGTAAAGTTTTTAATGACTAATTGTTTATTGTCCATTTCTAGACTGGATCATGAATCTTAATCCCATACTTGTGGGTGGTGACTCTGTTTAAATTTGAAGAATCCTGGTTGTTTTGTGCCAGTGTAATTTGTGATTATCAGTTGTTATTTGATGTTTAAGATCAACAATTTTAAGACGTTTCTTTCCTTGCTTGGCTGAATCAATATCTGAATCTGATTTCAAGAAAGAGTGTCAAGAAAAAGAATCTAAAATTTGTTCAGATCTCTATGTGTGAATAGCCTGGAAGTGCTTTTATTTACAGCAAAAGGAAGAAAAAGACTATGTGACTTTGCTGGTTAGAATGAACCTAGAATTGAAAAGAATTTGGCAAATAGCTTTTTCTGTTTGAAAGTTCTCCTCTGGAAGGAGATGGCGACTCTACGAAGAAGGAACCTAATGGAGTTACACAAAAGGCTCTAAATCCACAGTGTTTCAAGTCAAGAAATAAAGAGAACACTTGCTGCAAATTTCATCCAATGGTTGGTAAGATTTAGGGTGTGCTGGTTCAAAAAGTTTGGTAAATAATTTTGTTGAGATCTTGGGTCTGCTGTTGTAAGAAGTGGACAAAGAAATTTCAGGCGTCTAAATCTTAAGGTATTTTAATTTTTCATGAAGTTTTTCTTTTCATGAAAGAAATTTATACAAATGTTTGTTCTCCATTAAGTTGTTTCAACACAAAGTAGGAGAACCTTTGAGTTTAGTTGCATACTCCAGTAGGAAAAGGTTTCAGCATGTTTGATTTGAAATATGGAAGTATGCTATTGTAAAAGTTTAGTGGAGAAATCATAGATCTACTGCAAAATAGAATTTTGATTTTCATTCTGGTGAATGAGTTCTTAAGTCTATGAAGAATGGAGGATTTTAGTTCACCTAATAGGCAGCCCATCAGTAATATCGACAGATCTACCTCTACTAGAAGGTACATGCCATTTTGTTTTGATGGCATACATGGTTTTCCCATTGTTATTCCTAATGGTATTAGAGACAAATTTCTAATATTTTGTGGGAAACAACATGATTCAGCAAGTCAACATATTCAGTTGTTTGTTGATTTGATGGATGATTTTGAGATTGCACATGAAGATGTTCATATGAAATTGTTTATTCAAACTTTAAGGGATGATGCTCATGAGTGGTTTTCTTTTTTACCAGCATGTTTGATATCCTCTTGGAGTGAGTTGCATTCGGCCTTCATGTTGCAATTTGGTGAAAGGGTAAGTGCCCATGATGCATTTACTAAGTTGTTACAAATTAGGATTGAGAATGAAGAACTAGCTCCTAATTTTAACATTAGATTCGGAAGGGTTTTTAATGATATCCCTGAAAATTGTAGACCCAATGATCAAGTGTGTGTAGTTATCTACTTTGATGCATTTGATGAGGATATGAGCTATCTGTTGCGGGATAAAGAACCTAAGACTTTGCATCAAGCATTCATGGAAGCTATAGAGATTGAAAAAAACATGAAGTATGGACTGACAAAGAACCATTTCTCTAGAGGTGTTTGCCAGCAAGATGCATTTGAAAGTGGAAGTGAATGTCATGTTGAAGATTCAAATTCAGATCAACATGTAGTATGCCCTGTTGTTGCAAATTATGTTATTGAATTTTCAAACTTAAGAACATGTGTTGTTGGAGTTTCTTTGTCACAAAGAGTTGATTCTATTTTTGTTGAAAAGAACACATGTGTTTGTAATGTTACAACAGTATATGATAAAGTTGATTCACTTGATGTTTCCCAAATGCAAGAAGTGATTTTAGTTGTTGCTTCTCCTATTAATGAATTGTATTATGTTGAGAATGTTACTAATGATGATGTTGAAGAACATGCATCTCAGTCTTAGAGGAATGAAGAAGCTGAAAGTTGTGTTTCAAGTGATGAGAACAAGAGTGTTGATCTGTCATGGCATGAAGGGGCATCAAATGAAAATGAAAGTGATCAGTATATACCATAGTCTAGTGATAATGATGAGGCTAAAACTTGTTATCCAAGTGAAAGTGAGGACAATGAAAGTGTTTGTCCATCTTCCTATGAGTCCGATGCAACATGGGAAGAAGAGAGCAATGATGGGAGTGAGTTTTCTCATGAAAATGAAGATACAGTTCTTTCTTCCGAATCTAAAAATGATGTTTCATCACTGTATGGTATAAATCAGCTTGTAGTTGATATTTTTGAAGGAAGTTCGTCATTGCAATATGAGGATAAAGAAGTAGTTGAAGAATGCATTTCACATAATGATGAGTTACCTAGTTGTGAAAAGGAATGCCATGAAGTTGTAAGTGATTGTAATTATCAACATGTATGTAATTCTAAGCATGCAAGTGATTCTAATTTTGGTATACCAGCACCTAATGATAGTTTGAAACATGATCGGTGGTCTTCCCATCTCAATCACATAGATGAAGATAATGCAAGAAATATTGATTTATATTCCGCATGCTTGATTGGTGAAGTGGATGATGTGTCTTCATGTAATGGTAACTCTGATTTTTCTTCCTCATATGCTGAAAGTACACATGATGTTGATGTTGAAGGTAGTTTCAAGGTGTTTGTTAACCCACTGTATGATGAGGATTGTTATATGGATTAGCCCATCATTTGTCAAAATGTGTACAAAGGAGCTTTGCATGGAATTATCAATCCGCTTTTTGAAGAGCATGATGAAGTTTCAGATTTGGTTAGTTATGATTTTGATGATGATACAATGTTATACTGCAGTAAGAAATCAGATTGCTTTTCTTCTAGTTGTGACAGTGATTACGATGAAAATTTTGTGTTTGGTGATGAAAGATATGATCAATTAATTGTTGAAAATCAGCCGGCATGTGATAACAAGTTTTATGATCATTACTTTCATGTTGTTGCTAATTCAGTGTGTGATTGTGAAGATACATTGGAAAATTGTGGAGTAATTTTCGAGGCTGATGTTGATGACATGTGTGACTACAAGTCTGATTACTCATTTGATTTCCATTTGGATACACAAGGTGAGTTACAAATTCATGACACATATGACTCATTTGGTGAAGTAGAGTTTGATGAATTTATGTTTCCGATTGATAGCATGCATAAATCAGTTTATGAGGATGAATTTTAGTTTGATATTAGTATTCATGTGCATGCTGATGTATATTTTCATAGTGGACAAGATGAAGAAAGTGTGTCTAGTTTTTATATGCACTATGAAAATGAAGACAGTTATCTTGTTTTTCCAAACAAGGAGATTGAAGATGTACATGAAATTGGTGAAACTAATATGAATGATACTTTAAGCTTACCTCAAGAAAACATAAATGAAAATCAGGTTTATGACAGAGGGAAGTGTTGATTTCAGTTGTGAAGGGGTTTGAGGTTTATTTTGTGGATAATTTGTATATGTTTGTACAGTTGATTTCTTTCCCTTTCAGTCATGTGGTGTGTTTCTTTTCAATAAAGAGGTTTCCTGTTTTAGAGATTCGAAAGAGAAGAGAGAGAAAGTGAAAAGAAAGTCTGATTTGTTTTTGAGTGGTCTACTGTACCAAGAGATCTGAATCCTCTGCATGCCCACATGGGGCATGCATCCTCAGTCAGAGCCACTGTTGGGACTAAAAAAAGCAATAAGGGTTTTTGAAGTACCATGTTAAAATTTTGCATTTTGACCCCCTATAAGTGCTTTTTGAGCCTATTTTCCTAGATGAGATTCTAAAATTTTCCATGTATGGAAAGTACTTATCACCTTTGTTTTGACATTTGAAGACATCCCAGGTCATTAAATCTGAGTTTCAAGTGGTTTTGTGATGTCTTGATTTGAGCACTTGTCAAAATCTGCATTTGTACCTAAGTGTCAATTTGTTGTAACAGGCCCAGTTTGCCTTTGAATATCTTGTACCCAGAAATGTTTCATGACCCGCCACTTTGGGGATGTTTAGTATGCATATCAAAGAACCCATTTTTCAAATCCAAAGTCATTTTGATATGTTTTGACTAGTTTTCAAACCCCTCAAAGTTGGCAGTTTGTTGTTGTCATGCATTATGTAATTGATCAGAATTCTGAGTAGCCCTGTTTGACTGATTGTAACTTTTGACCTTGTGACCTAATTGAAAAAATTCCTTTTGTACTCCATTGCAGAGGTCAAATAATTCTTGAGTCTTTGTCTTCAGGTCACAAAAAGTTCATTTGGTCAGTTTTCTAAACCCATTCCATTTGCATTTTCTATCAGTGTGCCAAACTGTCAAATGCAGATTTCTGAATGACCTACTTTGAGGTCTTACAATTTTACACCCAGTTGAATGGAATGGACAATTTAATGCTCCCCGGTATTGTAGGAATGAAAATTTGATACCATGAGGATTTTTCGGCCATGATGAATCTGTTTGCTCAGTTTGTCAATCCAATTCCATTTGTAGTTTCTAACATTTTGATGCAGATCAGTTGCACAGTTTGGTCGGAGGCCCTATTTGTGAGGTTATATCTTGAATACCATGATTGGTCACATCAAGAAGATGGTTTCCCTAAATTATAGACAAAATTTTCTCCAATTTTGCAAGGTTTCAGTTCTTGAGGGTTTTGTTTGCACACATTTCAAGACTTTTCATTTGCAGAAATCGATATTCCTTATGTTTTCTATTTTCTGCATTTCCAAGTGGCTACTTTTGAGGGGTTGCCAAATGTGATCAGTTGATTTTCAAGATCCACCCTTCTAGATCCATATTCTTCATATAGAATACTCCCAGTATCCAGAGGCTCATATCCTCAGGAGGTCTTTTGTCATGTTTTCAAAGTCAAAACCAAATGTGTTTACCGCTATTTGATAGGGTGATTTGCAGAATTGTTCTGAATAGGAAACTTGGGTGATCAAAATATTTTCACCTATTTGGTTCTGCTAGGCGTCACTTTGCAGCATGGAAGAATGTCAACCATGAAACATGTGTGCCCAACACCACATTCTGGTTATTTGATATTGTCATTTTTTAAGGCCAGTCCTAGAGGCCAGCTGCTGTTATGTGATCTTTTTGTAGAAGTTTAAAAGCTGAATGATTTTGATCGCTGATTTGGTGCTATATGGTGCGATTTCACTGAAATCTGGTTATAAGGTTATCATTGGAATGTTGAGCATTGGCTATCCTCTGTTTTAGATTCAGATATGCTTGCAACAGATGGCATGAGCTCACTTCAAGGTGTGATTAGTCTGCGACGATAGGTCCAAATTCAGAACAACATAGTGAGTTTACAAAAAAGTGGAAAAGGTTACAAACAAATCACATAATGGATGCCTCTTTGAGTGTATTTGGACTGTATGCTTATGATAGCATATTGATTTCTCATTCTATCAATGCCTTCCTGAATCAAGGAGGAAATTTCTCATTTGTAAAACAAAGTACACCACCAAATAAGAATGGGAGTGAGTCAGTACTAGCTGCTTTGAAGGTCTTCAAAGAAGGATCTACGTAGGGAGAGAGAAAGTGTTGAGCATTTTCAAACATTTTCTTTAACCAGAAGCCAACACAAGAATGTAATTGGAAAATAGAAAATGGAGACCTTGCGCAATAGAAGCAAAGGGTAAAACTTAGAAGTCTATACAATGTTTTTGAAGACAAAGTAAAATCCTGCACAGCAGCACAGAGAGGAATTAAAACTTTTTAAACAGCAAAATTCCAAAACAAATGTAAGCATATGGCAATAGCAAAGGCTGCGTAGCAGCATAGAGAAAGAAGAAAACATATAAAATAGAAAATAATGCATGAAAGCTGCGTTAAATACATGTGGGAACTGCCAAGGCCTAAGTCAAAAAACAAAAACATATAACTTGCGTAGGGGACAGAGGAGGCAGCTAGCACTGAGTTTGGAGGCAAACATTGTTTTTTATTTTAAAAGGCATGCAATACAAATCAAGGTGGATGCATAGACATTGGAATATGAAGCAGCTGCATAACCCAAATCCACAAGCTAGTGTAGCAGCAGATAGAAAAGCCCATGCATATCCATTAAACACTAAAACTTGCGCAACCAATGAATGGAGGCATCCAACGCAAGGAGTTGGGGAGAGATTTCAGAAGTTTTCCAAGCATAGTGATGTAGAAGATACTCTGCGCAACATGGAGGAAAGACTATGAAATATATTAAATTTCACAAGCAAAGTGTTGGTGGGAAGTTGAATGGCTTGCGCAGGTCAAAGGCAACAAATGCCAGAGATCCCATGTATGGGAATTTAAACCAAAGTTTTGTTCAAACATTGCAAAAGCTAGCGCCAATCCAAGAAAACCCAGCGCAACAGTTTATTGGAGGAGAGCCTGCGTTAGGTGAGACCCAGTGTAGGGAAGGAGAGTAAGAGCTATGCTGATGAGGGAGCTAGTGAAGCATATCTCCTACGTAGTAGCATGGAGGTTTGATTTAATAATCAAATGCAATCGACAGGTGTAATGTCAAGTGCCCCAAACTGATTAAACAAGAGCCAGCCCTGCGCTGACTTTTGGGGGATGCTAAGAACATTAAAAAACCATTGAAGAAGCCTGCGCAGCTTGTGGGAGAATGAAGAACTTAAAGGAGCCGCCTGGAGTTTAAATGAAAAGATCTAGTGTAGAATGTTATGGAAACTGAAAGACTGGAAACATACAAAACCAGTTTGTCCCACATTGATGGCGTCTAAGATTTTATTGTCTTTTTATATGAATGCGCTTTATATTCTATTTGAATGAAGAGAATGGAAGATCTTAGAGGCCACGTGGGATGGAGGAGTTATTGTGGTGGGCCCCACACTAATTTTAGGACAAAGAACACTAAGTGTTTTAAAACCTTCAGATGATATATCTCACATTCATGCCGCAATGGGATTTCAAAGAGTTTATAAGAAAAACCACACAGTATGTAATATGAAGAGAAAGAGGAGGCTATGGGCGCGCGCAGAGCTAAGGGCCTACCTCAAAAATCATGTTTGAGGAGATGACACCCATATTTTGGTGGGACCCGCAAGGTTGACATGGCAAGTGACTGGGCTTAAGAGGATGCCAATTTTAGCATGACTCTCGAGACAGCCAAAATTGATGAATGGCTTAATGGCTTAATGAGAATGTTGCAAGGAAGATAAGGCTAAGCCATTAAGCCATTGGTTCATGTGGGACAAGTGACAAGTGGCACCCAGTGGATCGGTCAGCCAATCAGAGGATGCCACATGGCGCTCGATAGGTGCCAAGTGGCGCAAGTCAAATGCAGTTCAGAGGCACCAATCAGAGATTGACACGTGGCACCAAGTGGACCTACAGACCAATCAGAGGGTGACACTTGGTGCATTCTAGTGAGATGTGCAGATTTAAAATGATTTTTTATTTTGAAATTCTTTCAACAAATGGGTCAAAAAACTTGCAACTTCAAAACAAATCAAGGGTTGACTTAATGGCTTAGGGGAAAGATGCTCACCATCTACCGTTTAAGCTGCCATTAAGCCCAAGTGACAAGTGTCGCAAGTTGGTGCATTCTAAGGAGATAATGGATTAATTGAAATATTTAATTAAATCCATCACAAATGGAAAAGGATTAAAAAGTGAGCAACTTCAGAAAGATCCAAGGGCTGACTTAATGGCTTAATAGAAAGATGCTCACCATATAACCACTAAGCCATTAAGCCTAGGTGACAAGTGTCACAATGAGATAAAATTTGGAAAAAGGGGAATATTAATGTTAAATTTGTCCCATTTTCAATAGTCCAACTATTGAAAAGTATTTTATTTCAAGTTGAAATATTTCAAACTTTTAAATGAAAATCTGCACACGAAGGCAAACTTGGACTAAAGTTTTAGAGGGGAAATTTGATCCAAACTATAGAGTATTATATCTTGCCGGAAAGGTCTTGAAATGAAGAAGACAATTTTGTAGATAATTTCAGGGAAAATCAAATCAGATTTTTTGCAGTTTCAGTTTGAGCAGTTGCAAATATTTTTGGGGACAGACAGGTGTCGGTGACTGGATTGTTTTTCCTTTCTCCTATATCTGGTTTTTTCTCCATTGTAACATAGATGGTGAATTTATAGCTGCATAGCAGACTTCAGATTATGGTTTAGTTTTGAAGCTTTGTGTCTTTTTGAATGTTTTGAAGCAGAATGACATTAATGAAATACAGTGGAATCTCTAGTTTTAGATGTATAGTGTCTTTTTGTAGTTTTATTCATGCTCTTGTATGTTTATTCTATAAGGCATTCTGAACATGCTGGTTACAAGGTAACTATGCAGTTATTTATGAGCTTCCTTCAAGGAAGGAGCCAGTCTTGTGAGTAATCCTAGAGGGATGGTTATTAATATGAAAATTTGATAGATAGATGTGAAAATGAAAGGATAGTTTGTAAGGCACTCTGTCCGGGATCTTTTTTGTGTTCTTATTAATCAGTTTTCTGTAGATTTACATTTCATTGATTAGGCACTGGTCTAAGTTCTGAAAAGTAGTTCTCATCATCAATCATTCAAATATTGAAAATATTTTAGTTTCTTTTTATGAACATGAATGTCCAGAATCTATACTGAATAGTACATACATTGTTGGTGATTCTTTAAAGAAATAAATCCATGGGTTAGCCTTCCTAGTTCTGAGAACTTAAAATGGAAGGATTATAAATCCTTAGTCCACTGTGAGATTCTTTGTGATTTAGTCAGTCAATAAGTAGGTGCACCCGCCTGAGTTTGTGGAGCTCAAAGTGAAGAAGGATTTCATCCTTGTTAATTAGCCTTTTCCATGTAAGAATCTGTGTTGGGAATAGAGGTCAAGCATTATTGATGTATTGTTGATTCTTGCAAGAAAAAGTGCTAACAGTATATAGATTAAAGAAATCACTCTATGGACTTAAACAGGCCCCAAGAGCTTCTTATGAGAGACTTGATGGTTACTTAATAAAGATAGGATTCAAAAAAGGAGAAGCATACTACAATTTATTCATAAGAGAGACAGATGAAGGATTACTACTCGTTGCTATTTTTTTTGATGACATTATCTTTGGAGGTAATGAAAAACTTAGTACAGAATTCACCAAAGAAATGAAAAGTGAGTTTTAAATGAGCATGATTGGACCTATCAAATATTTTCTTAGATTGAATGTAAAACAAACAGACAAAGGCATATTCATAAATCAGTCTAAGTATGTGAAGGAGATATTGAAGACTTTAAAGATGGAAGATTGCAAACCAGTAAGCACCCCCATGATAATAGGAAGCAATCTTTCTAAATATTATGATTACATAGCAATTGACAAGACCCTATACAAGTCTATGATTGGAAAACTCATATATCTTACTCAATCTAGACCTGATATTTCTAATGCAGTTGGCATTGTTAGAAGATTTGTAGCTGAACCCAAGAAAAATCACCTAATGGAAATAAAAAGAATATTCAGATACTTAAAAGGAACTATAGACTATGGTTTATGGTATCCTAACTCAGAGAATATACAACTTCATGTGTATACAGATGTAGATTGGGTAGGTTGTGTTGATGACAAAAAGAGTACATCAGGAGGAGCAATATTTATTGGAGACAGATTGGTCACTTGGACAAGTAAAAAATAGAATTGTATCTCTCAGTCAATAACAAAAGCTGAGTATATTGCACCAACATTGAATTGTTCAACAATGGTTTGGATCAAATAGATGTTTAAAGACTTTGGTATTCAGATTGATTATCCTATTATTATTCACTATGACAACACTAGTACTATAAATATGTCAAAGAACCCTATGATGCATGAAAAGACAAAACACATTGAGATCAAATACCATTTTCTAAGAGAAAAATTTGCAGATAGAGAAGTAAATTTGGATTATGTGAGCACTAAAGAACAATTAGCAGATATTTTTACAAAGCCATTATCAAAAGATACTTTTGAGTATCTCAGGGAGAAGTTGGGAGTAATTTCCTTTCCTAAGCCTGATTAGAATTTGTAGCAAGAACATCAGTCCTTGGTGACTGATGAATGGTTGAATACTCTAATTCTGGAGTAGTACCTATGCTTAATGGTGTTTAACACCCTTTGTCATTGATGTCAAAGGGGGAGTATTAGTAAGGGGGAGCATATACTCTGGGGGAGTATACATAGCAACATCAGTGAAGAGGAAATTTTGATGAGGATATTGAGAAGATTGAAAAAATAAGGAAGACACTTTGAGTTGATAACATCATATGTTGCCATCAATGTCAAAGGGGGAGATTGTTGGAGATTTGCTTCTGTGCAAACAATTGATTGTATGTTTGTCATTGATGACAACATATAATATACAACATTGTTCTATATGCAATTATCAGTACAAATGTTCTAGAGCTATGTGTGTTTATTTCCATGGTTTATACATGTTCTAGATGCTATGTGCATTCATGCTGAGTCAGATATGAAGTTTTACTTGAGCTATGTTAATCAGTTATGGCTGTTACAACATCTAAAGATTATTTGTCAAGAGCCAATGTAAATATAGTGTTGCTTGAGTTACACCTATCATCATGATATATGTGGTTGTATTAATGTTTATTTATGAGTTCGTGATGATTATACAAAGGTGCCAAGTGTGTTTTAACAAAATCATGATATTGGAGTAAAATTGGTGAAGCTGACTTTGTGAAGCGTTGCATCTATTCAGTTTGAGTTGTGCGGTCCTAACATTGATTGCATGGATAGTTAAGCTGACAAAGAAGTTGATGAAGTGTTCCCAGATACCGTTGTGACCTTATCCTTGGTGAAGATACATATAGTAGTTCAATTGTGTTTGCTAAGTGAAAAATGAAGTGAAAAACAATAGACAAAAGTGAGCAGAAAGTCAGACAAAATAAGCTGAAGAACTATGTGAAGAAATAGAAGAAGATTAAAAATCAATGGAACTAATAAAGATAGCAGGTCTACTCAAACAATTCATCTACCAGATATAATATATATCTATTTTACTGAAGGTTGCAGCCTTCACCATTTTAGCAGTGAGCTTTTGGATAGTGAGTCCTCACCTCTAATAAAGGTTACTTGTAAAAGACTCCTAACAGGGTTTGACCTTTAACCAGGTATTTGTAATTATTGCATTGTAAAGAACAACTCCTAATAGGGTTGCAAGATCTCCTAACATGGATAATTATACTCAAGTACAATTCTTTGTGGGTGCTAATTCCCACTGGGGTTTTTACCTATTTGGTTTCCTCGTAACCAAAATTGTTGTGTTCTCTATTGTGTTATCTGAATGTGCATTTTCTTTATGTTAATTGATATCTAAGTAAAGAAAATAATTAAAGTAGCTGATAATTGATTCAACCCCCCCTCTATGTTATCCTTTGGGACTATTCCAACAAACTTTGTATCATGGCAAAGTAGGATGAGACTCCATCTATCAGGTATTGGAAATGATGTCAAAAAATCCTTGGATACTAAATTTGTTGCACTGACAGGACCTCTGACTATTGATCAATTAAGAGATAAACATGAAAATAAATCTATGATGATAGAACTTGCTTCTTCACTATTTGATGCTAAATTTGAAGATGTCAAATCATTCACCACTGCAAAGCAAATGTGGGACAAAATCAAGCTAGTACATGGAGGAGATACAAATGTACTGAGAGCTAAAGCTGAAAGCCTAAGAGGAAAGTTTGATGACCTAAGAATGAAAGAAGGAGAGAAAATCACTTAGTATAGTAGCAGAATCAAAGAGGTTGTTAATTCTATCCGTGGAGTAGGAGGAGTACTTGAGGAAGAAACATTGGTAATTAAAATTTTGAGAACTTTACTGCCTATTTATGCTATTAGAGTATCTGCAATTCAAGAAATGAGATCAGTAGAAAATAACAATGTTACTCTTGATAGTTTGATTGGTAGACTTATTTCATTTGAGATGAACAACTATGACAACAATGTCTTACCAACTATTGTGTCTGCATTCAAATCTTCTCTAAAAATTAGTAATCAAGTCATAAACACACTATGAGAAATGATAGTGAAAGTGATAGTGATGAACAATAACTTGATGAAATTGAAGCACTAATGGCTAGAAGATTGAAAATAGGTAAAGTTATATACAAAGGTAAATTACCATTGGTATGTTTTAATTACAAATAAATTGGACACTTTGTTGCTAGATGCCCTAACAAGAGAAAATATGAAAAAAACTGTAGACACCCTAAAATAGACAGGCTTGCAACTTTACATTAAAAACACTAATTTTCATCTATTAATTAATGGTTTTTTAATCATTAATTAATCATCTATTTTCTTCTAAATTCATCTTTCTCAAATCATCTAATCCAATTCTCAAAATTAATTAAATAATTAATTTTATTTAATTAATTAACCTTTAAATGATTATTTACCATTATTTAATCAATTAAACTCATTTTCCTATAGTTTAAATCAAATATTTAAACTTACTAATTAAATTATTCCAATTGGTTTAAAAAATGTCATGCCATTTGGTTTAAAAAATGCCAGAGCTACATATCAGAGGGCCATGACTACTATCTTCCACGATCTCATTCATAAGACAATGGAAGATTACGTCGATGACATACTAGCTAAATCCATACTTTGAAAGGATCATCTAAAGGTCTTAGGACC
>MU225447.1:2899099-2914112 GCA_018584345.1 Thuja plicata
CAAATAAAGAGGTGGAGTTTACTGTGGATCTCTCCTGTTCCTTTTGATCACAACCGTTCATCTCCCCATCTCCGGGATTGATCTCAACCATTCATTCCATCACCAATTCCTATATAATAAACCCTTCATAACCATTTGAAGGATCCAAGATTTCAAGCTTACATGCGCCATTACTCTGTCAACATTCAAGCTATCTTGCGATCACACACACTTTGCAATTATCAAATTCTCGACGCTTCTCAAGTCATAGACGCTGCCCAGCCAATACTGAGCATCAAGAACAGTGTTTCAGAAAGAGTAGAGAGAAACAATAGAAGCTTCAAGCATCGAAGGGTTTGCATTCATTTTTCTTCCTTTTTGTTGTTTGTACATTTTATTGCTCACGTTTCTGTTATTCGTTTAGTAGTCATTGCGTACTTGATTTGCATTCACTTGTGAACCTTTGCTACTAACCCCCGCCCCTGGAAAGCTGTGGGAAACCGAAGAGAGAGGCGTACAGAAATAATGACAGATCTTATGAAAATAAGTATAAAAAAAGTGATGACTAAGACTCCAGAAGCAACTGAAACTCTAACAGAACAGATAACCAAGACTACAAGGAAAAAGGAAAAAGGCTTGTTACCTGGTTGAGAACAAAGCTAAAAATATTGGCACCGAGTCTGATGAAGATGTTGAGGTAGTATTTGTTGCTATGAAGGATGATTCAGATGAAGAAGAAAGGTACGTAGAAACTGCACTCATATCTAAGGTTAGAAAAAATGATGTCTAGATTTCTGGAGCTAAGGCTAATTTTGAAACTTTTGAATATTATAATGATGGATTAGTTAGGATGGGTAATGACTCACCTTGTCCAGTTGAAGGAAAAGGAACCATCATGTTGAATAATATGATTAGATGTGAAAATGCATATTGGGTGAAAGGACTTGACTATAATCTATTGAGTGTTTCATATTTGAACAACACAGGACATCGAGTTGCATTTGAGAACAAAAAGGCAAAGATCTATGATGGAACATGAAGGTTGATCGATATTGGTGAACAAACAAAAGCTAACCTATTCTATCTTGATAAGATTGAGACCACTTGTTTATTGGATATAAATGAAGACATTTGGTTGTGGCACAAAAGATTATGTCATGTGAATTTTGACAACATGGTTAGGATAAGAAAGAAAAGAAAAGTAAGAGGCTTACCGAGTATGTCAAAACCCGACCATGTCATGTGCAAGAATTGTCAAAAAGGAAAAATGACAAAGTCTAGTTTCAAGAGAAAAACATACACATCTAATGATATTCTAGAGTTATTCCATATTGGCTTATGTGGACCAATGAGAACAAAAAGTGATTATGGTGATAGGTACTTCATTCTATTTGTTGATGACTATTCTAGGATGATGATTGTCACTTTCTTAAAAGAGAAATCAGAAGCATTTAAGATGTTTAAATGGTATAAGGCTAAGGTTGAAAAACAAAGTGGAAAAGAACATAAATGCTTAAGATCAGATAAAGGAGGAGAATTTATTTCTGATGAATTTACTAACTTTTGTAATGAGCATGGAATGACAAGACATGTTTTTGCACCGAGAACACCACAACAAAATGGGATTGCTAAAAGAAATAATATATCAATTGTTGATTATGCCAGAACACTAATAATTGAAAAAGGCATCACACAAAAATTTTGGAGAGAAGCTATAAGTACTGCTATCTATACACTGAACTAAGCTCAATTGAAGAAAGGCACCAATAAGACACCTGATGAGCTATGGTATGGGTACACACCAAATTGAGTTACTTTAGAATTTTTGGAAGTCAATGTTATATTTTGAAAGATGATAAAAATGGAAATCTTGACTCCAAAAGTGATGAAGGAATATTTCTAGGATATTCTACCAAAAGCAAAGCTTATAAATGTCTTAACAAATCTTCTAACAAAATCATTGAAAGTGCAAATGTTAAAGTGGATGAATTTGTTGAGAAAAATAACGAGGAAAGCAAAAAAGAACCAAAATATTACAACAGATTTGTCTACATTGATGAACCTGACACCTTTCTCGAGCAACAATATAACACTACCGAGTGACATAAAAATGCAACTGAGCAACAGGCTGCACACACCGAGAATCAGGAAATTGCTCACAATGACAAACCAAGCGATGAAGATCAAATAAAGATTAGAATGAAGATAAGAGATCTGAACCTGTAATTTCTATGTATGTCAGAAGACACCATCCATAAGACCAAATCATTAGAGACAAAAGAGCTAGAATGATAACAAGAAGTAAGTTACTAAACACTAGATGTTTGATTTGTGATTTTGAGCCTAAATTTGTTAATACTGTACTTGAGAACCAAGAATGGGTTAGTGCAATGAATTAAGATATTGAAAAAATTGAGAAGAACAAAACATGGACATTATTACCTAGACCGAGTGACAAAAATGTTATTGGTACTAAATGGATATTCAGAAACAAACTGAATGAGAATGAAGAAGTCACAAGGAACAAAGCAAGACCGATATGCAAAGGGTATGCACAAGAAAAAGGTATTAACTATGGAGAAAACTTTGCACCCATTTATAGACTAGAAGGAGTAAGAATTATACTTGCTTATGTTGCTTTCAAAGGATTCAAAGTATACCAAATGGATGTAAAATATGCATTTCTGAATGGAATACTAGAAGATGAGGTTTACATTGAACAACCTAAAGGGTTTATTGATCCTAACAAGAGAAACATGGTTTGTAGACTACACAAAGCCTTGTATGGATTGAAACAAGCACTAAGAGAATGGTATGAAGGACTTCACTCTTATCTCATTAGTGTTGGATTCATTAGAATAAGTGATAATAGTAATTTGTATTTGAAATGAGAAAATTATGATAAGATTTTGATTGCTAAGATATTTGTTGATGATATCATATTTGGAGGTAATGATATGCTATGCAATTTATTTGCTGATGAAATGAGAAAAGAGTTTGAGATGTCAATTTTTGGAGAGATCAAAATTTTTCTTGGTTTATAGATTCTACAACAGGATGAAGACATCTACATCACACAATCTCAATAAATCAAAGAAATCCTAAAGATATTCAAAATGGATGACTCCAAACTAGTTGGAACACCTATGGCAACTGGATGCAAATCGACAAAGGAAGACAAGAAAACTGAGGTAAATCAAACCTTATACAGATCTATGATTGGCAGACTAATGTATGTTGTACACACTAGACCAGATATAGCACATGCAATTAGTATTGTTGTAAGATTATCTGCTAATCCTAAGGAATCACACATGCCTACTGTCAAAAGAATTCTGAGATATCTGAAAAATACCGAAGACTATTGTTTGTGGCATAACAAAGAATGAAAATTTGAGCTACAATTCTATACCGATGCTGATTGGATTGGAAACATAGATGATAGAAAGAGCACTATAAGAAGATAATTATTTATGGGTGACAAACTTTTCACATGGATAAGTAAAAAGTAAGGATGCATCTCTCAATCAACTACAGAAGCAGAATATGTGGTTTCTGCTACAAATTGCTCTAACATTGCATGGATCAAGAAATTGCTGAAAGGTATGAACATGAAAATTATTGACCCAGTGATTATCTATTGTGATAATACAAGTGCTATAAAAATATCAAAGAACCCTATGATGCATGCTAAGACAAAGCACATAGCTATTAAGTATCATTACTTGAGGGAACAAGTACAAGAGAAAGAGGTGATATTGGAATATGTACAATCCAAAGAACAATTAGTAGACATATTCACAAAACCATTGCCAAAAGAGACATTTGAGTACCTAAGGAATAGACTAGGGGTCCGACCCTTGTCTACTGGTCACTAAGATGACTTGGAGGCTGCATCAACCTACACATTATTAAAACGTCATTCATGTTGATGTAAGCTGAGATATGGAATAAAATGACATATCAGTCCACTAAAGGGACATAAAGCTTCAAAGGGAGAAAAATATTTTTGGCTATTACAGAGCTGTATTGCTGATGGATAGGAGATTAATGATATATTTTTGTTTGGAATTGCTGTCAAAGGGAGAGAAGGTACAATGAAATATCTATCATGATCATACAAAGGGAGAGAAGAGAAATATCCATCAGGGAAAAGAACATTAGTCAAAGGGAGAGAAAATATCAGAGAAAGATCCAATGATGATGAAGATAAATATTCAATGAAGTAACCATCCATCCAAGGGAGAGAATTGGAGAAAGTTAACACTGCATATCTATCCAGAAAAGGGAGAAGAGATTCTACAAGAAAGGGAGAGACAAAATCAGAAGTTGCTACATTTATCAATTGAAGGGAATGAAGAAAGGGAAATCACTCTGCAAGAATCAAATCTAAGCTAGAAGATCTTACCGAGAGTCAGATATTTGAATTGGTTATAGAACAATAAGTTTGGCTTGTTTTCAATTACATATTTCATAGTATGTTTCCATCAATTCAAAAGGGAGAGATTGATGAACTATAACTGATTGAATGTTTGAAGATGATAAGTTGATGATCACCGAGCTATAGAAAGTAAATGCAAAACATTAAATCAGTTAATGTATTGTATTGTCATTGATGCCAACTTAATATGTTATGAATTCTCATACACATATTTTCACAACACTTGAAGATCTAAAGAGATAAAGTTTTTGTCATCGGTAAAGGTATACATCGAGTGGAAAGGTTAATCGAGAATAGTGAACCCCGAGTAGTTCAAAGTGTTTCCCAATAGACAAAGAATATCGATGAACAATATTACCCAAGATCAATAGTACCCAAGAAAGTGGTACCCGAGAAAGTGTTACCAAGAAAATTAAGAGTTGATGATCGAAATCAACTGGATTTAGAAAATGACAAAACTACTTAGCTGAGAGAGCTATATTTAGAGTTAACTGATTGATTACTTTATTTTCATCAACCAATTGAACTAAGGATAAGAAGAAGATTTAAAGCCAGTTTTATTCATAGTTTTCAAAGAGAAATCTATGGAATACAACTAAATCAAAGCTTTAAAGATTAAAGCAAGCATGATAGGATTTGTGGATCAAGAAGCAATCTATGTCAAGAAAAAGAAAGACAAGGAGACTGAGAGGCTAATCATGTCTATATAAAGAGACAATTAATTAATTATGAATAGAGGAATGCTGAGTATAATTATGGTGAAGATAGAATTCTTCATGCAAATATGATCATATAGGCTGAAGAACAGAGCCTAGAAAATCTGCAGACACCGAGCAACAAAAGAAAGAGAATTCACCGAGAAGAAAGAAGAAAGAGGGGAGAAAAGGAATTGAAGAGAATATTGATCAGAGAGATACTTTGTGGACTAATAATAGATCAAAAAATCTGCAAGTTAAAGTTGTATTATTGAATAGATAATTTACTATTTCAGTTTAACCATTGATTCAAAAAATCTCTTAACCGAGTGGGATTTAACCATCCTTATTGTATTGAGATACTCAAGAGTATCAAAAGGTTTTTATGTTGATAGCATAATGAATTCTAGGTAAAATGATAAACTTTTAGTTTTTAATCATCTAACAAGGTCACACTTAATAGTGTGTTTGTAACCTTTAACAGGGTTGGCTCTTCACCGAGCTCACTTCAGAAGAGTAAAAATTTTGGGTTACTATCCCAAGTGGTTTTTCCCTTAACATGATTTGCAAGTTAAAATCTAAGTGTAAAATGTGTATATGGTTCATTTCTTTCATGTTTTTCTTTACACATTACTAAAATTGGATTGGTTAGTAAACACTAAGTTTAATTGTTGCTACTCCGTAAAGGATAAGAAAAGATAAAGAGTATATTCACCGAGCAGTATATATTGATAAGATTACTTAAAGACATACATCTTAAAGGACTGAAAGATAACTAGAGGATATTATATTTGTGATATAAGTTTTGGTTGAATTATTGGAATTTTTTTTGAGGCCATTGATTCACCCCCCCCCCCCCCCTTTGAGTTATTTTAACAATAAGTGGGTTCATGTAGGAATTCCATGCTTAAAGTGCAAAATTATCTAATGTGGTCTTGAGGATCATTTGTACCCATGTATTTATCATACTTAGGAAATACTACATTAGGTGAGAAAGGTATCATTGTGTGCTAAAATGTTGACACACTTCTATGAGTCATTATATCCAAGATTTCTCAAGAATGAGGTCTCAAATGGTGACTCATAGCTCTCTATTCATGGAGTGCAAGGGTTTCTAATGGAGGCCCTTAGTTTAGACCTAGTTTGTGCCCATGTAAGTACACCATAAAATGAGAGATTCAAAGAGGAAAAGAAAGAGTGCAGGTCTCCATGATCATCAAATATGCATGCAAATGAAAATGGAATCTATTCTATACGATAACAATGCATGAAAGTAAACTAATCTATGAAAGGAAATGCACATGCAAGATTATTCTATGAAATGAAATATGAATCTAATCTAACATACAATTGTAGTAGTAATATAAATGGATTTACATGGATGAATGAGAGAAGAATACACAAAAAGAGAAGTTGCAATGTTCAAGCTCAAATGCTCAAACTCTCCTCCAAAATCGCTTTCCAAACTTGCAGCGCAACAATAACATAAAATCTAGATATATGAAAATGAGAAGGAGAGGGTTCCTTATAAAGGAAAGTGTGGAGAGGAATGAATCCTCAAGAGAAATGTGGGATAAATCCCTAAAAAGGTAAGCAAGAGGAAAAAAGCCCACCACTTAGGAATATGTGTAGAGAAAAAATAATTTTTATTTGATTTATTTCTTTTTTTTCATCAAAAAAAGAGCTTTAAGTGAGGATTTTATTTTAATAGAAGAGGGATTTTATTTTAATTAAATAATATTATTTTAATTAATTAAAAGAGAGATTTTAATTAAATAAGATAAGATTATTTAATTAAAAGAGAGATTTTAATTAAATAAGATAAGATAATTTAATTAAAAGAGAGATTTTCTTTTAATTAAATAAGATTATTTTATTTAATTAAAAGGGATGTTTTATTTTAATTAAATAAGATTATTGATGAAATGATCAAACCTTAGGAAATATTGAAATAATTGAATTAATTATGATTTGATCTAGGAAATTGATTTGAATTGAAAATGTTGCAAAGCATTGATTTAGGAATTTGATAATTTGCTTCTGTCATTTGATAAATTGAAGAATGGGGGCCCATAGTCTAGGCGACCATTTTAGGGTGCATACATTTCCTCCTCTTTGACTAATGTGTGATCTTTATGGGAACACATGTATTCAAAGAATGCAGTTGAAGTTTTAGGATCACAAAACAACCCAGACGTGTGATCGACAGACGGGAACACATGTCCAACATAATAATCTCAAGAAAGGTTGCCCCAAGTGGATCAATTGATAGGAATAATAAATCTAAGTCAAGGATTGAATTTTGATAGGTACTTCCCCCTCGTGATTGAAATCAAAATGAGATAGAGAAGAAACAACAAATTGATAAATTTGATCAAATCGAACTAAAGATAAGGTTCTTGATGTAAGATGAAATATATAAGGATCACAGATCAAAGGTAGATCATCAATCATGAAAGATTATGCCCCAATGTTGATTTAGAAGAAAAGAAGTGGTGGGAAAGTGAATGGAAGATAGAAGTTTGGAAGAGGTGGAAAGAAATGGAGAGAAGAAAGAGAATTTGCCTTAAGAGAGAGAATTCCCCAAAATCAATCAACTATTTAAGATAGAAAATTTTGATTGAGACCATGAAAGAAGATAAGGAAATGAAGATCAAACATGACCACAGTTGATTAAAAGTCCACAAGAAAGATGAAGGAAACCCTCTCAAACTCATAATGTAGCCTAAAATGCAAACGAACATGAGGTCTAACAATGCAAGCTACATGAAAATGCAAAGGTGTACTTGAAATAGAACAACTGTAACATAGGAATTTGTGTTCATCCTTCATTAGAGAATGTTAAGGAACTTATTTTCATCATTGGGTGATTATTAATAGACATCAAAAAATCACACAATCATCACTAGTCACAAGGACAACTATGAAGATATGAATGTGATTTATATTGGATTAAAATGTGGAACAATTTTAACATAAGCATCAAAGACATAAAGGTCAAGATGACTGTGATTTTAGCTTACCCAATTTAATGTAGCAAAATCATGCTCGCATCAAGGCATAGATGTCGAGATGACCATAAGAATGGTTGTGCAAAAATAGTCAAGGATGATGCCTCAAATCTCCTAAGTGTGTCAAGGGGACAACAAGAGACACTCTAGAGTTTGAAGACCACACCCACAAGAAGAAAGCAAATAAAAACATGCCCCATGCCCCAAGTCCTCTAGCTATGCATCCCAGAGAGACTTATTAGACAAGGACACTCAACAAAAATCAATAATAGTCAGCACACAAAGAAAATATCATGACATAGCTCAAGCATGAAGTGTTGTGTTTGAAAATTTAAGTGTATTAACTGATACTGAGTTTCGAGGATAAGGATCAAATTCTTGCAAGTAGGTAAGATCACATGAAAAAATTGGGTAAGACCAAACTGATAAGTGTTGAAAAACACTCTATGTCAGGGGTTGTGTTGAAAAACACAGTGGGGGTGGTGTTGAAAAAAATATTGTTTGTGAGATTTCCTAAAGACTAACGCATCCAAGAGACCAAAGCTAACACAGTTGTTCCCCCTAGACAAAGACAAAGACCAATTCTAAACCAAGGCAACAAGGAAAAGGTGTGATGGAGAAAGGATAAGTGTCGAGGACACACACTATGAAATAGGGGTGCAAAGGCCTCAAGTAGTGCTCATTTCTAGGTTTTCACCACTTGGAAATTTATTTATTTATTTTTTTGACTTTTTTTTGTATTTTTGAAATATATAATTTGTTTGGAGATACATCAAAGTTCCTATTTCTAGGTTTTCTCTAAGATGATCATTTTTTTAGGACATTTTCTGATTTTTAGAAATTTTGACAATATATCATTTTTTGGATTTTTTAGGGATCAATAAGTATGTACAAAGGGTAGCCCCAGACATAATGGGCATCACGGATAGAATTTCTTCAGGTGCAAGACATTGATAGGATCAGGGAGCTTCTCTCCCTCTGCTGTAGATAGTAAATAAGCACCTGACCCAAAATCTTCTATAATGATGTAAGGTCCAAGCCAATTAGGTTCAAATTTTCCCTTTTGATCTCTATGTTGTTGATTCTTAGGATTTTAATGTAGGACAAGATCTCCCACTTGGAATTCTCTAGGGCAGACCTTTTTGCTGAAGGCTTTGGACATGTGATTTTGATAAATCCTCATATGGTCAAATGATGCTTGACATTTCTCA
This sequence comes from Thuja plicata, assembly GCA_018584345.1. Classification (NCBI taxonomy): domain Eukaryota; kingdom Viridiplantae; phylum Streptophyta; class Pinopsida; order Cupressales; family Cupressaceae; genus Thuja; species Thuja plicata. Next base: position 2,908,437 of record MU225447.1, read on the forward strand.
TCTAGAAGTTCTAACTCTTGAAGTCTCATGGAATGGTAGTCTTCATCTGTAACTAGACCTTTGAGGGAAACTCTAAGTGAAGGAATCTCAACCTCTAAAGGTAACACTACTTTAGTGCCATATGTAAGGGAAAATGGAGTAGCCCCAGTAGGAGTACGGATACTCATTCTATAGGCCCACAAAGTTAGATTTATCTGTAAGTGCCAATCTCTACCATTCTTACAGACTGTTCTATGTAGGATTTTAAGAATGGTTTTGTTTGATTTCTCTACTTGACCATTTCCTTGCGGGAAGTAAATGGAAGACCAATGTTGTTTAATCTTCAATTTATTGTAGAGTTGTTTAAGGTCCTTATTTTTCAACTGGCCTCCATTGTTAGTGATAATCTCAGAAGGCACTCCATATCGATAGATGATATTGTTCAGAATAAATAGAGAGACTATCTTGCCCGAAGCAATAGAAAGTGGGACAACTTCTACCTATTTAGTGAAGTAATCAGTAGCAGTGATAATAAACTTGTGTCCACCTGATGATTTGGGATGAATCTTCCCAACAAGATCAAAGGCCCAGTGTTGAAATGGCCAGTGAGATATAGAAGGAATGAGCTCTCTGTCGGGAGAATATATCAGGTTACCATGTTTTTGACACTTTTCACATGACTTTGCAAAAACTACTGCATCAATTTGCATTGTAGGCTAGTAGTACCGCACCCTAAGAAACCTTCAGGCCATGGAAAGACCATTGGAATGTCCCCCATAGATGCCCTCATGGATGTCAACTAACGATTGGTCAGATTCTTCCTTTTCTAAGCATCTAAGAAGTGTTCCATCTAGACCCCTCCTATACAAATCACCAGAGATCAAGGAATGTCAAGAGGCATTTTGGGCAAGGTTTCTGTGTTAAGATTAGTTAAAGGTTTAAGGTATAATGCCATCATGAAGGTATGAGTAAATTAAACCATAACATGATGAATCATGACTAACAAGGGTGCAAATGACATGAATTTGTTGGGAGTCATAGATAGGGTGATGTAGCTCTTCCACTTGGAATTCAAATCTGGATTCATGTTGCCCTAACTGAAGGAGTGAAGCAAGTGTAGCCATAGCATCTGCTACTTTGTTTTTTTGTTAGGAACCTGTGTGTTCCTTCTGTTTATTTGGTTAGTGTAGTGTTGTTGGACGCATATGCTTTGTAAGTCATCCCGTGAGTATATTTTATTATCCCACATGCATAGGTAGTATTACTTTTCTAGATCGTACTTAGTATATAAGAGTAGATTGAGGCCTTTGCTGGATACCGACGAATTTATTGTATTGAGCTTGCTCAAAGGAGGTTACCCCCTCGAAGTGGCCCACGATCAATAGATTCATTTTGCATTCTGCTATTGCTCTATATTATGTGATTTCGTGCATTCTCACCATATTGCTGTAAGGAGGTTCCTCACATTTTTTCTCTAGGGATTTGCTGAAATGTGACGAATGTGAAGTATCATTTCAAGGAATCAACCATTTGCTTGTAAGGTACCAGGTTCTCATTTTTTGTTTGATATTCATCATTGACTTGGTTGATTATTAGCTATGAATCCCCATAGATGTGTAACTCTGTGATTCTCCATTCTATGACCATCTTAAGTACATTTATTAAAGCTTCATGCTCAACAATGTTGTTTGTACATGTGAAAAATAACTTGTAAGACTTAGGAATTGTGTACCCATGAGGAGAAACAAAAATACACCAGCTCCTGAACCGTTTTGCATAAAAGATCCATCAAAGAACATCTTCCATGTTCTTTCAGTCATATACATGAGGTTTTCATCTGGGAAGTCAACTTGAATAGGTGCATTATCTTGTATTGGAAAATCATCCAATTGATCTTCTATGGCTTGTCCTTTGATTTATTTATGCTCAATGTACTCTATGTCAAACTCTGAAAGGATCATCATCTATTTAGCAATTCTACCTATGAGGAAAGCCTTACCTAGTAAATACTTGAGTAGATCTATTTTTGCTATGAGGTGCATAGTGTGTGCAAGCATGTAATGTCGCAACTTTTGGGAAGCAAACACAACTGCAAGGAAATCTTTCTCAATGCTGGTGTAGTTAACCTCATATGAAACAAGAGTGTGGCTAATGTAGTATATTGCTCTTTCTTTCCCATGTTCATCAAGTTGAGCTAGTAATGCCCCCAAGGAAGATTCCATCACTGAAATGTATAGAATAAGTGGTTTCCCTGGGATAGGAGGCATTAAAATGGGAGGATTTTCCAAGTATTTCTTGATTTGATCTATGCTCTTTTGACAATCCTCATTCCAAACACATTTGACTCCCTTGTGTAAGTTCTTGTTGAAAGGTTGAGCTCTATCTTCAAACTGTGAAATGAATCTCCTTATGGATTGAAGAAGTCCTTGAAGATTCCTCATTTGATGAATGTTTCTAGGAGGTGGAATATCTATGATAGCTTGGAATTTTTTAGGGTCTACCTCTATTGATGAATCCTAGTAGTTTTCCAGAGGTTACTCCAAATGCACACTTTTTAAGATTTAACCTTAGTTGAAATTGTTCCATGCGATCTAGAATGACTTCTAAATCATCTAAGTGTGTGTCTCTTTTCTTATACTTGGCCAAGGTGTCATCCACATAATCTTCCATGTTTTTATGCATCATGAAAAATGGTTGTCATAGCTCATTGATAGGTGGCTCCTACATTTTTTAATCCAAAAAGCATAACATTCCAACAATAGGTACCCCATGCACAAGTGAATGCAGTCTTTTCTTGATCTTCAGGAGCTATCTTAATATGATTATATCCAGAAAAAATCATCCATCAAGGAATAAATCACATAACCCATAGTCATATCCACTATCATGTCTATATTGAGAAGTGGAAAGTCATCCTTTGGGCATGCTCTATTGACATCTCTAAAATATGTGCAAACTCAAATGGATTTATCATGTTTGGAAAATGGTACAATGTTTTATTCAACATAGGCAATAGCTCTTATGAATCTTGCACCAAGGAGTTTCTCTAATTCTCCTTTGACTAGGAGAGCTATGTGAGGATGAATCTTTCTCAATTTCTGTTTAACCGGTGTGACACCCGGAGCTATGGACAAGTGACACATGATAAGATTAGTGTCCAACCCTGGCATATCTGAATAATTCCATGCAAAGTTGATCTTCTTTTTCTATAAGAACTTAGTGTAAGCTTATTTTTCTTGTAGTGACAAGGACTTAGCCAAGTGTACTATCCGTGGAGCCTCATCTGCACCCAAATTGACTGCTTGTTTTGGTTCAATAATCACTAAAGATCTATCCTTAAATTAGATAGGGAGACAATCAAGTACCTCATCCTTGGGCACCTCAAAAAGATTTTCACCCTTGGATACGTCATTTATTTTTACTTTTTTTGGTTCTGACACCGCCAAACAGTGGTTCCATCAGAACTCCTATTCTTTTGATTTTATTTTCTTTTTATTTTGTGACTAAGGTACTTGATGTATGGCTCTGTCATGCTGGTAGCTGGTTCACTGGTAGAAGAGACTACAGGTTCAAAGGCATTCAAGTAACATGATATCTCATAATCATTTTGAAATGTTAAGAGCTCAGGTTTTTGATAGCGTTGGGACCAATCAATGAGGTCAAGAGGAACAAGGGGTAAGTCAATGACTGGTTCAAGGTTGTAAATGTGAATGATATAATTTATGGTGACTAAAGAGTTAGAGTCTGTCCAGTATCCTTCTAAGCTACCCAAATTGGGATTCATCCTAACAAGTGAAGAATCCTCCACTAAGGCAACATGTGGGTTCAAATCCTCTAATCCTACACATGACTCGTCGGCTACCTCAGGCTAAGAACTATAAGTGTGAATGAAATCAACATCCATGTCAATTGTGGAAGGCTCCAAGGAGTCCCATTCATACTCATATGAACTTGTTTTTGAACTTCGACTAGGATGTTTACACCATAAAGAATTGGGACATCTTGATGTGGAAGTTCTAATGTCATCAAGGGTAACACCTTCTCTTTCTATCAAATGAACACGATTCTTTTGTTGACATTCTCTGAAAGGATCTTCTGCATATGATTCATCTTGTTCTAAGGTTGCAACTATCTCATGAGTGATTGGAATATCTGAATCTCCCCAAAGGAGATTAGTGGAAGGGATCCAATCTTCACACATGTCTTGCTAATTTGTCAAATTAGGTATGTATTCTGGTTCATCTTCACTATTTGACTCATCAAGGATAGGAGTAGTGTTCTCGTTGCGATCCACAAATCCTAGGCCAATCGTCTTCTTAGACTTGCATCCAAAAAGAGCATGATCAAGAGGTTTGGATTCAGCATCTAATCTGTGACTAAGAGGGCCATGTCTAGGATAGCCCATCTACTTGAGAAAAGTATACCCTCTTCCATAAGCCTTAGGAGAGGGAGAGAAGTTCTCATTGTGCATTTATTTTTCTTCTCTATAAATCCAGTCTCTAACAACCATCTCTTCCTTCTCATCTCAAATAGGCAATGAGGACTCTACAAACACTCCAAATAAAGTCATTGCTGAAGAGGAAGGTCTCATTTCTCATGAAGGCTTTCCATAAGACCTAGGTAAAACTGGTAGTGCTGTGAGGGAGTTGAGTTGATACCCCCCATGCCAAGGTGTACTAACTTGAACTTGTCTTTACATTCAGCTAAGGTTGCATCAAAGTCTTCTTATTCTCTATTGAGGGGAACATTAGCACTTGCTGAAACTGAGTTAACGGATAAAGTGTTATCCCTAGGTATAAAAATCTCTATTCCATTGTAAGGGAACTTAACACACTAATGATAGGTAGATGACACTACTTTCATATCATGAATCCACGGTCTACCAAGTAAGACATTGTACGACAAGGGGGCCAGCGTCAAGTATTTGGAATAAAACATCTTTTTCAATAGGGCCAATCCTAACATGTTGGATGACCAACCCCTTAGAAATTCTTTCCACCTCATCATATGCTTTGATGGTGATCTTTTTCCTGGTATCTATGACTTTTTTAGAATAACCCAAATTTTTCAAAAGACTCAAGGAATAAATATTAATCCCATCACCCCCATCTATCAACACGTGCCTAACATGGGTTTTGTGGATCATGACCTCAATATGAAGAGTGAGATTGTGTGGGTGGCTCAAAGCTTTATCATCATCCTCTAAAGGTAAGGTAATGAGGGAAAGAAATATGGTTAACCATGTGTTGGAATTGATCAAATTCTAAGTTGTTGGGGATGTTCACCATGCGCAAAGCATCCTCAAGGACTTGCTTGTGTCTCAAGGACAACTCTAAGAGCTAGGGTTCTTTGCAACTGATCTGGGGTTCTTTGCAACTGATCAAAAATATTATAGCTTGACTTAGGATTGACTGCTGGTTTTGAGGTGACATTCTTGGATGCCACTTGCTTTGGTTTACTTGGTTGACTTGAACTGGGTTCTCTAATGACAAGGGGACCTTGGCTTCATTTGACAACATTGAGAGTTTGAGATGACACTTTAGAGTTAGGACCCCTTAGCACCAGGATGTGTTCTTCATCAAAGATAGGAGGAGAGTCCATGTCTAGATCATAACCATAGGGATCTTTATCCCTCATCATGTTGACATTATCTTCTACAACTTCAAGCATGTTGACAACATTCTCTGCATCTGTGTA
>MU225447.1:2914248-2929763 GCA_018584345.1 Thuja plicata
AATGAGATCTTGGATGATATGTTTGAGTTTCCAACAGTTTTCAATATCATGTCCAATGCCATTGTGAAACTTGCAAAAGGCTTTCTCATCCCACCAATGTGGCTTAACATCAGGTATATAATGCTTCGCAAGATCTTGAGGATGTGCAAGGTTGTTGGAAATGAGTGTTTTCAAGACGTCCTCATATGAATCACCAAGTTTTGAAAATTGATGTCTCTCTTTCTTAGGTTTATCTTGGTATCTTGGCTTGTTCTCTTATTGATTAGATACATTGAGTTTCATGGCTTGAAAAATGCTAGACAAGTGGACAACAATTTGATCTTTGATTTGGGAGGAGTCTACAACTCCATCATTGACCACTTGTTTGTTCCTATTCCAATGTGAGTTCTTTCCTTTATCTTTGTTAGGGTTGTTATTTTGACCATTGTTGTTGTTTTTGTTGTCGTTTCCATGTTTGGTCAAAATTCCTTGTTCTTTCAAAACATCATCAATCCTACACCTGGTTTCAACCAAGGTGTCAAAGGAATAAAAAACCATCTTCCTAACTTCATAACACATTTCGGGAATCAAGTTACTAATAAGGATGTCAATCTTCTCATTTCCAGGGATGGTCCTAGAGTAGCAAGAGCATTGTCATCTCCACCTTTGAAAGAAAGTGACAAAGGATTCCCCTTGATTTTTCTTTAAGTTTCATAAGTCCAACATGGTGATAGATCTTGAAAGGTTGTATGAAAAGTTTTGAAAAAATCTATGGACAAGCTCTTTGAAAGTCTTAACAAGAGGAGTTATGTTGGTGAATGATTCCATCGCTTGACCATTAAGACTCCTTGGGAACAATCTCATGAGGTACGAGTCATCTTGATGCAACTCAAAACTTGTGGTATAGAATTGACACACATGATCATGTGGATCTCCATTCCCATCATACTTGTCATATTGAGGGATCTCAACCTTTCTAGGGAATTCTTTCATGTTAACACTTTTGTCAAAAGGGTTAGGAAAAACTGAATCTAGTGAGAATGAACCCTTGGGTGCTAACATCTTTTCCATCATACTCTTAATTTGTTTGATCTCTTCTTCTTGATATGGACCTTGCTTCTTAATATTCTTGTCCACATCAGAGTTGTAGGGGACCCTAGCACCCTTTTTGATTAAACTCTCTAGGAACTTGTCTTTGTTTTTCTCTAAGTATCTCTCCACATACTACTGGAAGAGTGGATCTTGTTTTATCTTCATAAAATCAAAACTTGAGCTACTGCCCCCATATTGTGAACCATGGTGAGCATGTTGTGAAGGTTGTCTTGAGTTCCTAAGAGGGGTTCATCTCCTATAATGATCATGTCTTGAAGCTCTTATTCCTCTAGGGCTAGGAGATTGTAACGATGTTCTTAAACATCTTCCACTTCATGGAGTCCTAGGAGGGGTGGATGGAGGAGAGTTGTTTCCACCACCAACATGCATGTCGTTAAATTGATCATTAAGTTGTTGAGCCAAGAGTCTATCTTGCTCTTCCTGGAAAGATTTCCTTTCTATCTCCAACAAGGTTTGTGTCTCCAACTATAGGAGTCTAAATTGCTCTTCCTTTTCAGCTTGTTCATCTAGAAATTCTTTCTTTTCACATTCAATTTTCTTAAGTCTTTTACTCGTGTATCTTGAAGGTGTTTTGAGTGGTGAACTTGGTATTGAATGTCTAAACAAGTCATTGGTGTATGTTGCATTCACATGAGTGTCATAGGTTCATCATCTTTGTTTTTATGTTGTGATTGTTCTTCTTGATAGGCTTGCCTCTTACCTCTTTCAGCCCTTTGATGTGCATCCAGATATCTAGTTGAGATAAGGGGTGAGACTGGTCAATTTTCACGATAGGAAATGCCAAAAAAAATGGTATCTCTATGTTTTTAAAATATGGCATCAAGGAATTAATCCATTTATTCCCTCTCTCATTGAGTCATTATATAACTTATATCCATATCTGAGCGAGAATATGCTATGGGTGTACTCAACTCACTAAGGTTACTCTTGGGATCAAACCAAACTTCTAAGTTGTTCCAGGGTGATTGATCAAATACGGGTTCTTTTCCATTACATTTTTGGCAAGTTTGAACTAAGGGTAATTGGTTAAAGAATACTTGAGGTTTCTTTCCTTGATCTACTTGATATCTTGTTGTAACCAACATGGAAAAAAAGGTACTAGGTGATAGGACAAACCTAAGAAATGTTGGTACCAAACTAGGATAGTAAAAGCACTCACTTGTCCAAAAGGGAGGTGATACGATAGAATTTTTCAAGAGGCATAAACCAACACTGCCATAGAGATGCCCACTGAATGAGTGAATACCCTAACACATATGGATTAGGAGGATGATTTACCCAATTTTTATTGATTGAATTTGAATTTGTATGGAAGTGAATGGACAAGGGATTACTAAAACTCTCCAAGCATGTTATCAAAGGATCCAAAGTTTTATCTTCTCAACAAGGATGGTTTCTATCTCACCGATTCCAAGAAAGGTCACTCATAAAATCAAAGATTACTAGTTCAAGAGGTCAAAAAACAAGAATGCAAAGAGAAAACAGGCTTGTAATAGTGGGGTAAGTGACCTGATCTGACTCGGATCGACTGAGGAAGACTGGAAATGATAGGATATAAAATTGAGCAAGTTGACAGTTTCAGGTGACAATGAATCAAAACTGGGTGATAGCTCGCTCTAAGGATAGGTGATAGCAATTAGGAGATGATAGGTCACCCTACAGACAAATGATAGGTACTGACAACAAGTTGTAAAAAGTTGGTTTTTCAACTCGGGAACTTAGTTTTTGTTTGTTTTAACTGACCAAATAGATGCATTAATAGATTTTTATCATCAATCAGGCATGGAAGACAATAATTAGGGAGTTCAAGAAAAAAAATGTCTTCAAACAATGAGAAAGTGACAAAGCAACCTTTCCCATGAACAAGAATAGTGTCGTAGTATTCTACTCCCTAAGAACTCTACTTGTGTATGTTCTTAAAATGTTCTTTAGTCACACACATAGTCCTAGAAAAGAAAAAGTTGGTTGCACTATGGTTCATAGTAATGATCAACTCTGCAACTCTTGAAATATCAAGTGGGCAAACTCCAATCTAGGCACACTGAGGTTTTGACACAGTCTGAGAATTTAATCAATCAGGAGCTGCTCAGGAGATCTAAAAGCCCAACAAGAGACCACACCTTTGGATATTTCTTCCACAAGGACAATTATATAGTGGTTGTTGCTCCATGATAGGAGTGGCTAACACCACTTGAGGTTCCATCCATGTGGTTTACCCAATAAAGGGAGTGTCCACTACGGTTAACCCTCTCTAACAAGGAAGACTCACAACATGGACCACATGGGGAATTAGTTCAGATTCAAGGGTTCCAAGTTTTTGATGCTCCCAAAGGGAACAAAGAATAATAATCTAGCCTCTTCACCTCGCCCAAACACAACAAATAGATTATTTGACCTGCTAAATCATTGATACCAACTCAACAAAGTCTATCGACTGACAACGATTTCTATTTCTCTCAAGAGAGAACATATTGTCAGTTGCCAAAGACTCGACAATGTTTGAACCTAGAGTTGATCAACACCTTCCCTACCTACAAGTGGTTCCATCTTCAAGAAGAGCTTGAATCCCACTCTCTCAAGATTAATAAATAGTGTTCATAGGGCCTAATTACTATGTAACATATATGCAGGAAAATAAATCTATGTTCGTTCTTTTAGAGAAGAAATTGAAATGTGATCTATGAAAGCAGAAAATCACCCAAGTAAGACAAGAAACAGGTTCATTTTAATGAAAGGAAACCAAATGTTGTAGAGATTTAAACATAACACCTAGTAATCCATGCAACGTGCTTGGTATATTTTACCTTATTTTTATTTTTGTTGAGCTTTTCTACGCAAGCAAGCCACGAACTCTCCAACAAGCAAGACAAGCAAACAAGACATGCAAAGTATAATCAAATTATGAAAACCCTAGGGTTAGATATGAAAATCAAATATTAGGAGTAATAATAACCAGAAAATAATCCAAATGACAACTCATATCATGCATTGAACCATGTGAAAAATAAGTGCAAGCTAATCATTAAATGCCCTTTTTTAATTTTGATTTTTGACCTAGTCAACAATATTGGACCTATATGACATGAATTCGCATCCCAAACCCTAAATGCAGAAAAGAAACCCCTATTATAAAATAGATAGATTTCCAAAAATGTCAGAATTTTAAAAAGATCTTTTCATTTGTGCCCTAGGGAGCCATTTTCCCAAAATAGACTAGTTTTCATAAATTGACCAAGTGACATATGATATTGCATCCAAATTTGAAACACAAAGAATGGACCCCCCATAGAATTTAAAGACCTTTCCAAAAATGTAAAAATTTCTAAAAAATATTCTGATTTGCACCAAAAATTAATGTTTTATGAAAAATAAAGAATAGATTATAAAAAATTCACAATACCTTGAAAAATTCTAAATTTTTTACTGAAACTTCTCTGATATGTCGCCAACCTACAAAACAAAATTAAGACCAAAAATCCAATCCATTTCGAATATATGATCAAATATTTGAAAATCTAGGGTTTTTCATCTCCAAGAAAATTTGCACAAGGGGTTAGCTCCAAAAATAGCCAAAACCAACATGTAAAGGTTGGTTTCCCCACACTGGGTGCCAAAAATGTGTGCTAAAATGTTGACACACTTCTATGAGTCATTATATCCAAGATTTCTCAAGAATGAGGTCTCAAATGGTGACTCATAACTCTCTATTCATGGAGTGCAAGGGTTTATAATGGAGGCCCTTAGTTTAGAGCTAGTTTGTGCCCATGCAAGTACACCATAAAATAAGATATTCAAAGAGGAAAAGAAAAATTTCTAGTCTCTATGATCATGAAATATGCATGAAAATGAAAATGGAAGCTATTCTATATGATAACAATGCATGAAAGCAAACTAATCTATGAAAGGAAATACACATGCAAGATTATTCTATGAAATGAAATATAAATCTAATCTAACATGCTATTGCAATAGTAATCTAAATGGATTTCCATGGATGCATGAGAGAAGAAGACAAGAAAAGAGAAGTTGCAATGCTCAAGCTCAATTTCTCAAACTCTCCTCCAAAATCGCTTTCCAAACCTGTAGCGCAACAATAACATAAAATCTGGATATATCAAAATGAGAAGGAGAGGACTACTTATAAAGGAAAGTGTGGAGAAGAATGCATCCTCAAGAGCAATGTGGGATAAATCCCTAAAAAGGAAAGCAAGAGGAAAAAAGCCCACCACTTAGGAATATGTGTAGAGAAAAAGAAATTTTTATTTGATTTATTTAATTTATTTCCTTTTTTTCATCAAAAAGAGAGCTTTAAGTGAGGATTTTATTTTGTTAAAAGAGGGATTTTCTTTTAATTAAATAAGATTTTTTTATTTAATTAAAAGGGAGATTTTAATTAAATAAGATAAGATTATTTAATTAAAAGAGAGATTTTAATTTAATAAGATAAGATAATTTAATTAAAAGAGAGATTTTCTTTTAATTAAATAAGATTATTTTATTTAATTAAAAGGGATGTTTTCTTTTAATAAGATTATTGATGAAATGATCAAACCTTAGGAAATATTAAAATAATTGAATTAATTACGATTTGATCAATAAAATTGATTTTAATTAAAAATGTTACAAAGCATTGATTCAGGAATTTGATAAATTGATTCTATCATTTGATAAATTGAATAATGGGGCCCCATAGTCTAGGCGACCATTTTAGGGTGCATACAATCATAAATAAACTTTTATCAAAGAGAAAGGGACAAATTACCTTGATCGTATATTGTTTTGGTGCATTTCCATTTTGTATATTATCCAATTGTGTTTGAACTGATTAGATATGTTTAGTTAGGACTCCCAAGGGGTTGAACTCATCCTCATGTTGTTTCAATTTTTATGTGTTGTAATCATGAGGTAGTTTGACCGTTAGTTGAGCTAGTGTCATGAAATATCTCTCTTTATCTTTGTCTAGCACTTTCTCCATTTTCTTTAAGAACATGGGATTTTGTTGTGCTTCTCTCACCTTTTCCTTGGTTATTTCTTCATGAGTATGATCGGTGGTGTTACTAGTGTTAGTATTGTTATCCTTAAGGTTATGAAGATTAGCCCAACAGATATCCATGTTTACTTGATTTTCTTGAACTTGATCTATTCTTGGGCTCATGTTTTCTTGATGTGTTAGATTTGTTGGTGATTGATTTTTGTGTTGATGTGAGATTTCTCCTTGAGAAGTTACGTCTTTAATGCGACCTTGTTTTTTATTGTTTTAAAGTGATAAGACCTTGTCCTTGTTGTGGGCATGAAAGTAACTCTTGAATTACTTATTGAATAAAATATTTTCTTAATGGTTGGGTTTTTTCCCTCAAAAATATTGATTGAGTCTACAATAAACAAGTGATATGATAATATTCTAAGGTTTGTTTTGATCAAATTGAAGTGTGTCCTAATGATGAAGCCTCATAGAGAAATATTTATATTTACAATGTAGACTTTAGAATGGATCTTGATCTTGTTGGTTCTAGGAAAAGGATATGTAATCCTTTCTGACAAACTTCTCAAAAATCAATGATTTGGATGTTTGGACACTACTTTTTATTTGATGGGATTTGGTTGGAATTATATGAAGTATCAACTTGTTTAGAGTTACAACAATAGTATATTTTATTAAAATCACTCATTTCTATTTAGAATATCTTGAATTAAAAAAGTATATTCAAAAGATAACTAACAACCATACTTAAGCACTCAATCTTAGAAAAAGGAAAACAACTATAACATCTGGTTTATGATCTTGTAATGTATTCACAAGTCTTGATATAAAGAAATTAAATTAGACAAGCTACCTAAGGAAAATTTTGGTTTCAATAGATAATGAGGTAAGCTTTCTATTTAACTAGGATTTATTCAAGATTCTATTCAAAGAAGTTTTCACATTTTACCTCTCTTTACAAGCATCTCCCACCATCATAAAAATAATATTTTGCACAATCCATGAGGATTACTAGAGGAGAGATATTGTACAAAAATATTTCGTCAATCACCCCATTCAGGATGAATTTTTTTAGGTTATAGTGGGTTGGATTATCATGGCTAAGATGATTGTATCCCACTTTGGGACGTCCCTCTCACTGTCCTTAATAAAGAAAATCTTGGGAGGCGGGCCCACTATAGTTTGAAAATGAATGCGCTAATTGAATTTAAATGAGACAATAGGTAGTTTTAGGAGTTTGAGAACCCCAAGAAGGATGAGAGAATATCTCTTATTAATCCTATTCTCCAAACACAATAATAATGACATTCATTTATTTGGGCCTTTATCAAATGAAACTTAGGTACACTTTACATTTTTATCACCTTGAAAAGGTGAGAGTATAATCCAAAATACCTCTGTTCACAAGCACAATGAGGTCTTCCTATTTATATTTATGTGTTTAGAACTTGGATATGCCATAATTTAAGCAAAGTACATGAAAGAAAAGGCTTTAAGAATCATACCATAATCGAAGCTAAATGTGCATTTTTTAGGCTTTTTGATGTTTTGTTATATATTACCTTGGAAATCATTCTAACTCCTTAGCATCCAAGTCTCTCATGAAAATTAGTCCAACACCAAGCAAACAAAGTTAAGGAAAATTAAAAAAAATACACCTTGATTTTGAAATCAAAATTACTTAGGCTAAAGATGGAAATTTAGCTTGGTATAACCTAAATTTTTTGGTGTAATGTTCATATTATTTAACTTTGTTTTCTAAGTTTTCCACTATGTTTACGTTATGGACTTTCTTAGCATAATTATTTAATATCTTAGATCCCTTTTCTTTCCAATAATCAGGTGTTCTACATGTTTCTTTTTGAAATTTATTAAAATGAACCATATTCAAATAAGAGAATCATCAAGATGGATAAAGGAAGTATTATAAAAGGCATGATAGAGATAAACGATCTTCCAATTCATATTTCATGCTTGAACCTTCTCTGCCAAGGTTTCAGATTTAATAGCTAATTTTATTTGCTTTGCTTTTATACAACATTTTCACCTCTTTTTTTTGGTAATGATTAGGCAATTTGTATGTAGATTTCTGAGTTTTACTTGATTTGTTCTCCTTATTCATCTGCAATTCAACTAAAATGTCAATTATTTCTAAAATTTATCAATTATGCAACCAATTCTAATGTTTCCTATCATAAACTAGATGCTACAAAACAACTATCAAATGTTATACAGAACTGACTGAATGCTATGTAGAACATACCAAATGCTATGCATAACTAACCATATGCTATACAAAACTGACCAAATGCTATGCAAAATTGGCTAGATGCTATGGAAAACTTACCAAATGCTATGCAAAACTGGCTAGATGCTATGAAAAACTTAGCAAATGCTATGCAAAACTTACTAAATGCTATGCAAAATTGACTGAATGTTATGTAGAACTTACTGGATGCTATGCAGAACTTTTTTTTAGGTGGGTAATAGGTATTTTATCAATAATAATACCTGATAATTACATCATAATTACATTCTAATCTATCCAAAAAGAAACAAGATTTCTACATTTCTTTCTCCTAACATATCTTCTAAATCCATCTACACTATCATGCTTAGCTGCATTTTAATAATCTCATACAATCACTATCACACTTACATACATTGATTTAAACCTTAATAAACACTACAAAAAACTTGACATCCCTAGAATGCATAATCGTAGAGCTTCCAGAATATTATCCATCTTCCTCAATATGAGCCTACGCTGAAGTTAATCACAAACCACCACAAAACTACCTTTGTTCAAAATATTATCAGGTCTATAACCTTTGGCTACGTTTCTGCATGAGCATATCCCAAAAACCTCCCCTAGCTCTTGATTAGAACATGTCCTTTTTAACATTGCCTCGAACCCTCAGATTACGTGGTTTGCGCAACACACTCAAAACCATTACTCCAGCCAATTTATTTTCCCTCATATCCTGCTTCTCTAGTTCCCTTTTTACCCGCTACCACCCTTCCATTGCATTCCTAATCATGATTGGTTTTTCAACCTTCACTCTCCACCACAAAAATAGAATGATCCCAAATCGATAGCCATCTTCATCCTCCTCAAAATACTCTGATAAATCTGCCCCACCCCAAGAATGACCTGTTCCAAGATGGAGTCCAACTCTCCAAGAACATCATCTTTAAGCAGGGCCCATGTTATCCGGCCCACTTTCTCTGTGCTCTCTAAGATTTCCAATCCCCATGCCACAAAGATAGATATTACATCAAGGTTGGTTCTATATTTGATCTTCCTTTCTTCACATTGCACCCCTATAACCTTGATCACCGCATCAATCATCGCATATGTCTTGATTTTCAACATACCTTTAACCCGTTCCCTTCTTTTGGGTCCCTTGAAGGATTTCATCTATTTTTCCAAGTCCACATTGAAAGTAGCCTCCATAATTTCTGCACTAAACACCTTCTTTCCTTAAATCTTCAGCTTTAAAACACAAAATTGTCAGCTCCTCTTACCAATTCTTGGCCAAACACCTACTTTGAATCGATAAATACTGTGGATGTGAAGCTTATTTTGCAAGATTTATATTCCCTCATGTAAGACTTCTTTTCACTCTTCCCTTTCCACTGATCCAACCATAAATATTATAGACTAATGAATGTTCCATCCCATCAGGGTTTATATTTCCATCATCACACACAAATAAATAAATGTTCACCTTTGTCATCGATCCTTTCCATCTTCTTAAAGAACCTTCACCTTCATTAGTCATCCCTTCCACCATCTTGATGAAATATAAAAAGTATTCTACCATTATTAAGAAAAATCATCATCATTGCACCTTTTCAAACTGAGAATATTTCCTTAATTATATCCCTTCCTTTTTGCTGAAATCTTTGCACACAATCTCATCTATCTTTTCAAAAGATATGGCCCAATTTGTAATTTTGTCTGCTTCTATATTACCTTCTCTCAATGTGTGACTAATATTGAGGTTGCAAATTTTTTTTAAATCATTCCCCACCTCTCATAAGATACTATGAATAAACCAAGTCTATGAGTGACCCATCTTAATTGCTTTGACTATCAGCTTAGAGTCACCTTCAATGCAAATTTTATCCATGCCCATTAGAGTCCTTGATTTAACTGCCAACAAGGCTTCCTAAACCTCTACCATATTATTAGTCCCATCTGGGATCCTTTTGGTTGCCAGTGCCAGAACATCACCTTTATAATCTCTAGAAACAACTCCTACACTTGAAACTCCTAGATTCCCTTTTGAGCATCCATCAAAGTTGATCTTAATCCACCCTGGATCTGGAGGGATCCACACTACATCCTTATGAAAAATATTCATTATGTGTGATTAGCCTCCATATTCTTATATCTAATTTTAATCCCTGGCCACTGTCTGTGAGCTTGTCTATCCCAGGATGAAAAACAATGTTTGAATTCAATTTTATGACAACATAGCACATTATTTTCTTAATATAAGAATTAATTCTATTCATAATCCTATCCTCAGGTTCATAAACATCTTGAAAGACTCTCCTATTGCGCTCCTTCCATAGTTCCCAAATAATCAATGAGGGACAAATAATCCATAGTTTTGATAGGGTTGATTTTTGAAAATGTGTCGGCCAACCTTTGAAGATTTACACTAAATAATTTGACATAGGGTCCATAAATTTCAATTTCAATCTAACCATGTCCCAGCATCTCTGAGCCATATTGATGAGCCTCTTAAATGGCCATCTTGTTAAGTGCTTTTCATTTTGTTTCAGACAATTTATTTGAAGAACATATACTTAGACTTGTGGTTTTATATGTATATTTTATATATGTAAAGACATAAGTAGGAAAGTGGATTATAAAAGAACATGGTATATTTTCTTGAAACTAATGGATAGAAATGACAGAATGCAATAGTTATATACACTAATGAATGATCCTTTTTCCTATGCTATGTTTGTGGGTAGTTTCCTTCTTATAGTCATGTTCCTTGTAATAGTATTAATTAGAACTTAACACTTCTTTCCTAATATTAATGATGAGAATATGTATGTATCGAAGGTTGTGTATGCATTAATCATTTTGTAGGGATCATTCATGGCATATTTAAAGATCAACATAGTGGTGCTGAAGAAGTCAAAAGTGGCCATTGCTACAAGATGCATTTGTGTTGAAGAAGTCAAGCAAGCGCTCAAGAAATTTAAGGTGCTACTACAAGATATTCACATAAGGAAAAAGTAAATATAGTTTTCTATTAAATGCAGTGCGCGGATCTAGAGCCCACAATGTACTATATTCTGGGAGGACTTATTCTTGATGACATATATTTCTATTATGAGACATTATGTATCTGTAATGATCCTCATTAATGGAGTGATCTTACATTTAGGGAGTAGTTGTAGTTTTCCTTTAAATAAGATGACTGTTGTAACTCTTGGGAGTTAGTTGATTTTTTTTAATAGAAGATGATATAGTTGTAATACTATTTTGTCTATCCAAGTGTATTTTCTATGAATGAATAGAATGCATAGTTTGAGTTCAATTATTTTATCTTGATTGTGTTTCTATTCACTCATCCAAGGGGTCCTAGTTGGTGAGTGAATTAATTTGTTAGAGTAGAAATCATTTCCATGCTTATTAAGAAGTAAAGTAGAACTCTATTGTTCCTATAGCCACTAGTAACAAAACTAGTAGACTATTCCTGCAACATAGGCGGGTAGAGTAGTTCCTATCCATGATTACTTGTTTTCCTAGAGTAAGCACATTTAATTGTGTTAGAATATATTTCCTGAAGCTTAATGCATTTGAATTTCATAGGATTAGTCATGAGGAACAAGAGAGTTTGAAGCATATACTTTGTAGATGCCATTCCAAGTTTACGTCCTTGGTCAATAATTAAATGAGATTGGATGATCTAATTAGCAACCATTTAGGGTGTCCAATCCTGAAATAAGGAGTCCAATGTTGTGGGTTTCCAAGAAAATTTTTCAGCCAAGCATTTTTTTCACCACTGCTGGGGATGGTGTTAATTCAAACTTACTTTGTGTTCATGTTCCCAGTTTTCATAATTTAGGACTGATTTTTAAGTAATCCTTTTATCCATAGAAGAAGAGACCCTCATGGGATATTCCTTCCTTGCAATAACCAGGTTGAACCATTTTATATTTTTAATCCCGAACCTAAGGAATCCCAAGTTGAGAGTGAAGAAGAAGAATACCCAATTGAAAATCCATTTGTTGATGCCCAAGGAGAAATATCTTCGCCATCATCCTATGAATGATTGCTACATTTGCATGACCTTTTTGCTAATCCTGAGTATCAAGACAACACTTTAGCTCTTGTGATCTATCATCCAAAACAACTAGGTCCTCCTCCAAGGATGGCTCAGCCTATCTTTCCTTTCCTCATTCCTCCTCAGCATGGTAATCATAACCTGAAAAACATACCTGCCTCTACACTTCCCAAATTTTATGGCCTTATCAATGAAGACCCCGAAACCTTCCTTTTTGAGTTTGATATCCTCTATAGGAGTTATCATTACACAATTGATGCCCACAAGCTGAAATTGTTTCCATCTACTCTTAAGGAGGCTTCTTTAAGATGGTTCATGGGGTTGGGTGCCAATGCTATAGCGGATTGGGATGCAATGAGAAATATGTTCCTTTCTAAATACAAAGAGTACTATAGGGGTTGTGATTTGAAGGGAGATGACATTTTCAAAATGTCACAAAAAGAGTATGAGACATTGGAAGACTATGTCTCAAGGTTTATGTTTAACCTGTAGTGCAATACTCAACACCAGTTGAATGAAGAGTCACAAAAAAATATTTTCCTAAAAGGTGCAAATGATGTAATTATTGACGCCTTATACCTTATGGTGGGTGGAGACATCACTGAGAAGAATTGGGCTGACACATAGAATATATGTCTAAACTATTCAAGGGCCACTATGAAGAAAGGAAGAGGTCTCAAAAATTTACCTCATAAGTCCAATGGTTTAGGAGTATCTAAGATGAAGTTGTCCAATCTTCTGTCTAACTTCAAGAAGGACATCATCAATGGCATTTCCAGTCAGCTAGACAACATACAAGCAAGAAGGAAGAATGAAGATGCAGAAGCTATGCTGGCTGAATTATGCTCTCACTGTAGAGAGAAGAAAATGAATTGTAAGTGCAAAATAGTTTCATCTGTGGACACTAATTCAATTCCCACTAAATTTAAAGCTATATATGAGGATAATGGAGAGGTTTTCTACATTTATCAAAGGTGACCATAGGCTCAAAGACAAGGTATTCCTCAAGACCTCTTGAATAATTTTGGTTATAATAATAGTAGTTAATGGTAAAACCAAAACCCTCAAAATTCTGGCCCTCAAGGACAAAATTGGATTTATAATTGGTATAACCAAATACAACAGTATAACCAAACCTATCAGCAACAACCTCCATTTAACCCATATCGACAAAAATTTAACCAATATCAACAGCCATAGTAGAATAATCAATGGAAACCACATGGTAACTAGAAAAAACAACCCTAGTGGGGACCTTATTAGCCTAATCAACACCAAGCCATTCTACCTCCACCTCAACAACAAGCTATTATGCCTCCACCTCCTGTAGACAATAATAATACTTAGAAGACAACACAACTATCTACACAACCAACTCCAAATCCTAATAACAAGAAGCAAGCTTATTCCCTATAAGTGAATGATATTCACTTAAGGTCAGGAACTACCTTTACTACACCTAAGAAGCCTATGATAACTAAAGTTCCTGATACTAATGGAATACCTACGAACCAAACCACTGTTTCTCCACCTATTTCATAATCTACCCCAGTTTTGAAAAATCTTCCTTATCCACAGAGATTGGTTCAATCAGCACCCTCAAAAGAAAATCCTATTTCTACTGATTTGATTGACCAACTTAAGAAAATGTGATGCACTAGATTATGTGATGGACTGATCTTCAAGGTAAGGTGCCCAATTTGGTTCACAAATAACTACCCTTCCACAAGCACAATGGCTCAAATAGACCCAATGCAACCAAGGTTACCCTAGGTACAAAATAATGATGGATTTGATGTATATGGGGTGTATTAGGACATATAAAAGTGGTTTCAAGGTTTCAAGACCCACCCAACTCTCCTAACCTTCAATTCTTCACCAAACTGTCACTAGGTCTAATAGCCTTCCTTGTAGCCCTGCAGCGAGAGTAATTTGCCCTTAAGTTCAAATTTTCCCAAAAAAATAACCAAAAAAATTATATTTTTAGATACCCTTTATCCCCTTCTACAACATATAAAAATTAAAATAGTGACTCCTTTGGATCATATGTGACGTTCCTCACACTATGGCTCAAAAAGTGCATAAAAAGACCCCAATTTACAAAGCAACTATATGATAAAAATTATCCCAATGTCTCAAATCTTGGGAAGAAACATTAGATGACTCAAAACTACTAAATCCAAGAGGAATTAGACTAAGACCTTCATTAACATCAAAACCCCCAAATTCACTCCTTTCAAGCCCTTAATGCTAAGGCTTCCGCAATGTCTTGTCTCCAATCACTTCCAGACATAACCAATACTTTATTCACCAATAAAATTCCAATATAAGACAACCTAGATCATAGAATATGCCCCTTACTTGGACGGATCATTGGCTGCTACACTTGTACCATCAATTTCACTTGAAACCCTTCTCCAAATCAACCTATGATCACTTCATTCCTTCAAATATCTGCAAGGATTAGTGTTATAACTTATCATACATGGTTAGTATACTCCTCCCATGGATTCTAGGCCTTTTATTCCATGGAAAGGATCAAATTTGAAAACTAACTACAAAATAGATGAAAAACTTCACAAAATCTAAATTTTAACTTGTTGGAAATGACAGTACAGTCATAGAAAATGACTTTCAATGCATTGGAATGGACATAAAAATGATCTTAGATTGCTTCCTATTCTAACATCAACCAAATAATTAAAACAAGAAGTGTTTAAACCATCCAAAATGCATAGAAAATTCAGATTACAGATTTAAACTTGTCTCTTATTGATATTGTTGTTGCAGTCCGTACACTCCAGCCACCATGTGTGAACAATGGAATGCCAAATACAAATAGGAATGCAAAACTCAACTTCCCCAACCTCTTTCAATCATTTTGAGGGATTAGTTAATTGTTTTTACAATAGAAACTCTATTTCCCTCCTAAATGGCTATTAGCCATTACTTTTCAAATATTTGAATTTTTAAACTTTAAAAATGCTTTAAAACCTTTGTAATTTGAAAACTAAGAACTCCAAAGGATCTCAAACACCTAGGAGACTTATTTAAAGCCAAACTAAAACCCCTAGAACCTCCTACACACATTGGGACACTAATGGTCCAAATTACATTTATTTAAT
>MU225447.1:2929813-2955401 GCA_018584345.1 Thuja plicata
AACAAATGCCATTTCATGACATCAAAACATTATAGGAGCCAATACACCATAGTTGATGTGATTTTCATCACCTAGGGTCCCTTTGATCTCCTTGGACCTCTGATTTCCATTAGGTGCCCTCCATTCAGTCATGGTCTTCATGGTCTTCATGTTGGTCCTTGGTGCTCCTACACCAAAATGACTGTCCAAATACCTTTGTTAGATTCCCTCAAAGAAGTTCCCATTTATAATAAGGCAATCAAGGAAGCCTGTATCAAGCAACCTAGTAGAAAGAAGAAATATCCTGACACTATCCATATCCTTGGGAAACTTTCCAATCTTATGCTCAATAAAGTATTAATGCCTAAATACTCTAATCTAGGAAGCCTAGTGGTTACCATTCATATCAATTGTACACAAATATAGAATGTCTTGATTGGTTTAGGAGCATCCATCAATGTAATGAATATGGAATTTTTTTTGAGACTTAGAATCATTGGTTTAAGGGAAACACCTACAATCCTCTAGTTAGCTAATAATTCTATTGTTAAGCTGGATGGTATGGTAGAGGATATCATTGTAACACTTGATTCCTTGGATTACCCCTTAGATTTCATCATCCTGTCCCCCAAAGCCACACTAGGAGGATATCCATTAATCTTAAGAAGACTTTGGCTAGCCACAAAAGATGCTTGCATTAGATGTCACTCAAGAAAAATGACAATATCTGAGGGGATACATACCAAGAAGCTAACTCTGTATTCTCTGGCCAAACCCCAAGTTGAACTTGACCAAGTTATCTGGCCAGATTTAGGTGATGCTACCCTTGAAGCAAATTTTGTGCAAAAACTCATGGTTACTAGAAGAGATCCATTTATGGTCTCACAAGAAGAAGATGACATACTAGTGGCAATTCTTAGCAATAAGTATGGATCTAAACCATCATCTTGTCATGAACCTAACTGTTCACTCCAAACCATAATGCCCAAGCAAACTTCACTTAAGTTTCCTGTAGCACCTGATTACCTCCATACCTTGTTACCACATGAGATAAAGTCACCCTCATTTGCAAGATTTATGATGCTAGATAAAGTCAAAAGGGTAGAAATTTCTTTAGAGAAATAGTTGAATGTCAATAAAAACCTCACAACATCTTAGATGACTAGTCTTCTCCAACTTTTGAAAGAAAGTAAGCAATACTTTACATGAGACTATACCAATATGAAGGGGTTAGACCACAAGCTTTGTACCCATAATATTTACATAAGTCCTGAGTCTAGACCAATTAGGCAAGCCCAGAGAAGAATAAACCCTGCTCTGAGAGATATAGTGAAGATTGAGTTACAAAAACTTTTTAAAGCTGGCTTTATATATCCTATTTCTGACAGCTTGTGGGTTTCTCCTTTAGTATTTATTCCAAAGAAAGGGGGGTAATGGAGAGTTTGTGTGGACTATAGGGAGCTTAACAAAGCCAGTAAAAAAGATCACTTTCAATTACCTTTCATTGGCCAAGTACTTGAGAACCTTGCTGGTAAAAAGTATTTCTCATTTCTAGATGGCTTCAGTAGATACAACCAAATCTAGATATCACCAAAAGATCAGGATAAAACAATGTTCACTTGTCCACAGGGAACATTTTCTTATTCTATCTTTCCATTTGGATTGTGCAATGCATGTGCTACTTTTCAGCGAGTAGTAATCAATATTTTCTCTGACATCTCTGCTGACTGTGTGGAGATATACATGGATGAATTCACTACATATGTAACTACATTTGAGGAGGCTCATGCTAACTTGGAGAAAGTTCTCAAAATATTCCAGGAATATAACCTCTCCCTTAACAGTGAGAAGTACTACATGATGATGGAAGAGGGAGTTGTTTTAGGACATTACCTTTCATCCTTTGGCATTTAGGTTGATCTTGCAAAGATTGCAGTCATCATTACACTTCCAACTCAAAGAAAATAGAAGGATGTTAGGAGTTTTCTTGGCCATGCTGGTTATTACAGGAGATTATTCAAAGACTTTAGCTAGCTTACAACCCCATTGTACACCCTATTGAAGAAAGAAGCTAAGTTTGAATGGACAGTTGATTGTGAAATGTCAGTTTAGAAGCTCAAAGACGTTTTTACAAAGGCACATATCCTTAGAGGACTTGACTAGAAGATGCCCTTTCATATTCACACTGATGCATCTGACTATGCCATTGGAGCGGTGTCAAGAAAAAATGAAGGTACATTTGAGGATGTTATTTATTATATTAGTAAAAACCTAAGTGCTAAATTGAACTATATTGTCACTGAAAAGGAATTGATAGCAATAATCTATGCACTTAATAAATTCAGACATTACATTACTAGTTATGAAGTATTTATATACACTGATCATTCAGTAATCAAATAATTGATGAACAAGCCTCCCATCTCTAGTAGGTTAGAAAGATGGTTACTCCTTATGCAGGAGTTTGATGTAAAAATCATTGATAAACTAGGTAAAGCTAATGTGCTGGCTGACTTCTTATCTAGATTACAAGTTCTATATGATCCTACAACAATTGATGACAAATTCCCTAATGAGCACCTGTTCTTTGTTGATACTTACAATCCATGGTATGCTGACATTGCCAAATAACTTTCTACAAGAAGGACACCACCTCATTTCTCTCTTAGAGAACGTAGACTTCTAGTTGAGAAAAGATTCAATTTTTCATGGATCTCAGGATTTATGTTTTACACAGGTCTTGATCAGGTCACCGTAAGATATATTCATGAAGATGAGACTTATGACATCCTTAGGGATTTGCCATGATGAGCTGTGTGGTGACCATTTTGTAGGAAAGAGGAAAACATACAAAATATAGACAACATGATACTATTGGCCTACCCTACATAAGGATGCAACTAAGAATAAAAGGCACTGTGACCGATGTCAGTGCATGGGATGCCAACCAAGTTAGATGAAATTCCCTTGTAACCTTAGGTGGTGGTGACATCCTTTGACAAGTGGGGCATCGATTTCGTTGGACCTATCAAACCATCTTCTCACGGTAATTCATATATCTTAGTATGCACTGAATATGCAAAAAAATGGGTCAAAGCTAAAGCAATGAGAAATGTTAGAGATCATAAGGTTGCAGAATTTCTATATGAATATATATTTACCAGGTTTGTGTACCTCATTAGATAGTAACAGATCAAGGTGCATAGTTTACTTCTAATCTTATTATTGAGTTGATGCATGAATACACAGTGAGGCATGGTAAATCTTCACCATATCATCCTTAGGCCAATGGCCAGGTGGAGATAAAAAATAGGGAGATTGAAGAAATCTAACCAAAATAGTTCCTATTCACAAGAAGGACTAGGCTAATCGCCTTCCTGATGCCATTTGGGATTACATAACAACTTGGAAAACAACTGGTTTTGCTACTTTTGAACTGGTTAATGGAAAATTTGCATCTATTCCTATCGAGTTTCAGAACAAGACTCTCGGATGACATTTGAATTTTACATTGAAATTACCAAGGCACATGAAGACATGCTACTACAACCTAATGGACTAGATGAGTATTAGTAGTTTGCACTTCACAATACCAAATTGATTTAGAAGCAATGGAAGAAGTGGCACGAAAAATTCAAGGACAAGAAATTTTTTGTTGGTGATTGGGCCCTACTATATGACTCATGCTACCAACATAACCCAAGTAAATTTCAAACCCAGTGGCTAGGACCTTATGAGATAGTTTCCATTTTTGACAATGGAGAAGTTTAGCTGTCTACTATTGATCCCGTACAATTCAAGTTGCTTGTCAATGGTTATCACCTCAAGATATATCACAAGCCCGTGAGTCATGAAGACTTCCTATAGTAGTTCCAGCAACATGATGATAAAAAAATCCTATAGCAGAAGCATCTGGGTCTTCTACCCAGGTGTCCACTAATCCTTGATTTCTATCATTGATTCCATAATAAATGTTTCACTTCCTGTGAAATAATTTCTCTATAAAAAATTCACCTCACCTCCTATCTCTACCATTTTTTCCATACCATTGTGTCACTCCATTAGTGCACCTCACATTTCAGAACACTCTTCCTGCAACACTTAATAGGTGAGTGACACGTACCTTTGTTCGTATATTATTTTTTTCATTTTTTATTAGGATTAAGTGTTCTTTTAATTTTACTCTTGCACGCCATGACCTGGTGGGACCCATGCCTTAAACTTAGTTGGGGGAGGGATTATTTAATATTTGTTTTCAAATTTAAATATTAGCATGTAAAGAATGAAATTTATTTCTTTTCTTTTCGAGATGACTGCCATCATGTGTTAAACCATCTATCATCCTATGATTGCATCATCATGATTAGAAGTAATTAAAATATTTTAAAAGTTGAAGTTCAATTAATGATGACATGTTTGCGACGTGTTTAGGTGGTAGGTCTTAACATGCGCATAGTTATTATGAAATATCATTCATTAAAATTCTTTTTATTTCCTGTAAGTAAATGATATTCTATACTCTATTGTTCTTGTCTACAACACTTTGAGTCCGTAGCATTTTCCATTTTTAGCTTCTGTAGAGGCTCTGCAAATTTTTTTTGTCTATAGCAATGGGAGGTGATCTTCAGAGGCACGAGCCATCAGATCACAGAGTTTCACTTGGAGACCCATCTAGCTATGAAATGTTTTGAAGGAAAGGGTGGCTGGATTACTGTCTTAGCCTCAATGGTTTTGACGAATAAATTGCTCTACAAATTTTAAACACTCTGCATAATGGGTTCGTAGTGGTAAAAGGGTTGATAATTGATTTCATAGAGGACATTGTGGAAAAAGTAACGAGGTTGCCGTAGGAAGGAGAGAAATGGTCTAAACACATTGATTTGTGCTCAACTAGGGCACAGTTCACCTTGCATGGTGATCTGCGGTTAGACATTGACAAAAAGCAAGACACCTCAAGGATATCATTGCCCATGGATTACATTTTTCCAGCTGCGTTTATCATATAGTACTTTACCTGTGAAGGCCGCTACAAATATCTTCACAGGCTAAATTTCAAAATCCAGAGTGCCCTCCGCCATGACAATAGAATGGTAAATTTACCTAGATTTTTGTTTAACATTGTGAAAAATAAGCTTCTTTAGTTCAATCAGGAAAAGATCAGTATCATTCCCATCATTGCTTGATTAGATTAATTATGGAAAGAGAATTAAATAAGAAATTGATAGGAACTTGGGATGAATTCTTAGCAATGGATGAAGTAGTGCCTAGAATGGTTGGCCCTAGAGGCCAGGGTATAGGAAGAAGGGTGAGCACAACAACGGGGATTTTCAAAGTAATTCAAAGAATAGAAGTTGTTCCTGAAGCCTCTTCCTCTAACCCTAACCCACCTAGGAAGAGAGATTGTAACATTAGTACTCCTATTTCCACTAGGAAGAGAGGTAAAATCAAGGAAGACAATGTCATTCATGACACCCCACCTTCTACAAAAACTAGGTCTGCTTCTAGGAAAGACAAGGTAAAACCCTAGAAATAGAGGAAGTAATTCTAGAGCAATAGCCCCACAGTGATAATGTTAGCAAAAAATATGATGAAACCTTTCCCTCTTATGAGGAAGAAACACTAGAAGATCCTCCTGTAGAAACTATGGAGGACATGTCCACCAGTAGGAGTAAACACAAGAATCCTCCATGCTCTTTTCGAACCCCTGCTAGAAAAAGTGCAAGGCTTTCCGCAAACATCAACATGGATGATGAGTCTCCCATTCAAATTGTGAATGTAGAATCCTTTGAGTCTATAGAGAATTCCTCTTCTGAGGCAATGGTTCAAAAAAGTGCATATAGTGATACCATTTCCCATAATATGAATTTTGAAGCAAAAACTGACCCTAATGTTGATTATATCCTCATTGATAGTGATGGAGATTATGAAGAGGCAGAGGAGTTTGTTGATGACTTTGTTGGGTAAGATATTGATGATAATTCATAAAACTTACCTTATGATGAATTCCCTAAATTAATAAGGATGTTGTTTAAAATATGTTAGAACAAATAAACAAGGATGGGTTGGACACATTGGCTAAAGTAGCTGGATCCTGTCAAGATGATAATGCAATAAAAACTCTTGTTGTGTGGAAAGGGGAGACCTCCACACATGAAAATGTTATAAAAACCCCTCAACTTGCACCAAGATGGATTGATATTCTTAATCAAGAACCCATGCCACCACCAGACCTTTCTACACCCATAGCTGTAGGGTTGAGCTTGTATCAGTATTTTGTATGGGAAAGGGTATAGTGGAGGTTAGAAAAAGAAAAATTGAAATAGACCATTGATGAGCAAGCTCATAAATTAGAAAAGAAAAAAAGATCAGATTGCAGTGTTGGAAAGAAGGGTTAAGAAAATTATTGAATTAATTCCTGAGGTTATGGCATGTAGGTCACCGCCTCTGGTCTATGCTCTATTTCTTAAAGAGTAATTCATTAATTTTAAATTAACAAGGATTGTGGAAGGACTGAATCCTTTGGTTTCAACACCTCATGAGTTCTATGATGCATTTCACTCAGCTCCCATGTCCTTAAAAAAATGATCGTGTGAATTGTATTTGCATAATCTTTCTATACTAGATGATAGGGACTATAATTCACTACTATATGTGGGGGATATCCAATTAAGAGCAGTGATGTCATGGATGCTAAATGAGATAAGAAGGGAACATCATGATTTACCATACATAAATATTGAAATAGAGACACCCTTGTTGACGAGGTCTAAAGTTCAGCATTCCAGACAAACTCTTCTTGATTGGATTTCAATCACTATGAATCCAAGTGGAGCCAACAAGGTTTACTTAGCTAGAGAGAAAGAATATACAAACTGGTATCAACACTCATCACAAAATATTGAGGCTGCAATCATTGCTTGTAGGTATAGATGGGTAAGGATGTCCCATGACATGAAGGTTCAAGAACCTCATTCTCCATAGAACCTAAATCTTTCCACTTGACAAGATCCATGGTATATAATGTTGGAAATGACACTACTTAATTAATGGATTCCATTAAGGTTCCAACCACCTATCCTCCTGCAACCCTTGCTAGTAGTAAATGAGAATGCAGAAGATCATGACATGGCTAAAGAAGTTCAGAGATGGGAAAGACTCAGGGAGAATCATGGGTACTTCAACTACGTGTTGATGAGGCAGGGGAAATATTTCCAGTGACTTGAGGCTAAGAGCCAGGATCTACAACTTTATGATTTCTGGAGACCAGAAATAGGAAAGTTGGGGGGAATGATGAGCCTCTTAAATGACCATCTTGTTAAGTGCTTTTCATTTCTTTTCAGACAATTTATTTGTATAACAAATACTTAGACTTGTGGTTTTATATGTATATTTTATATATGTAAATACATAAGTAGGAAAGTGGATGATAAAAGAACGTGGTATAAGTTAGCTCTTTTTCTTATAGAATCCATATACTATAGTAAATACTTGACTCTTTGTTTCCCAATTCTGATTCATACAGGGAAAAGGCTAATTAACAAGGAAAAGATTCCTTCTACACTTTGGGCTCCACAAACCTAGGAGGGTGCACTTTCAAAAAACTATTAGCTTTCAACAAATTTGACATTTGATTAAGGATTCATGATCCTTCTTATTTTTAGGCCACTTGGCATAGGAAGGATAACCTTTTGATTCTCTCTTCAAGGAATTACTATGATGAATTGTATTCAAAACAGTTATCTAAACATGTATGTTCTTAGATAATAGAAAGTAAAGATTGATTAATATTTGAATGATTTGATGATAATGACTACATATCAGAACTTGACCAGTGCCTAATCCTGGGCCATAAAGTCACAATAAAACATACATCAACCAGAGATAATTAATTGAAACACAAGTAAAACTTTAGATAGACTACCTTACAAACTATCCTCTCACTCTCAAACCTTTTTATCAAATTCTTGGCGCATGAACCCTAACCCTCTGTAACTATTTGCAAGATTTAAACCCTCCTTGAAAGAAACTCACAAATAATAACATAGGTACCTTATAACTAGTATACTTAAAATGTATTAAAAATTATATATACAAGAGCTGAAATTAAATACAAAAAGACATCAATGATCTAAGACTGGAAATTCCATTATATTTTATTAATAACTTTGATATCAATACATATAGAAGGACTGAAAGCTTAAAACTTAGACACAATTCAAAATTCTACCTTGTAGCTTTGATTTTACCATTCTTTACAATATGATACAATTTGCTACTTATAGCTAGCACTAGTCATCTTGGAATCCTTAAAGATCAAGGATGCAACAAGCTTTAGATGACTAGGCTAAAAGACAAAACTTAGAGTACAGTAGGAAAAATAACAAGTGGACATAATAACCACTTTTGTTACTAGATAATTAAACTAATTCATTATCCTATGGCCACATGGTGATTGTATTTTCCTTGAAATTTCTAGGGGACATCCATCTAGAGTCTGTTGTCTTAGAGGCTGGTGATGTAGGATCTCCACTCTCAACTGCATCAACTACCCTATTGTGTTTCATCATCCACCTGCATATCCTCACCTTCACCCAAATAAACTATTGTGTATCTATCCTTCCAAGAAGTGTACACATCATCACTTGGCCAAATGAAGCCAAGGAATTCATCTTTTCTATTACTTATCTCCTTACAAGTCGTATGTGCTTTCTCAATTTCATCTGAACAGAATGCAAAAAATGATTTGGCCTTGCCCACTATCTCAATTGTCTGAGCAAAAAGCAGTGTGCTCTCTAAAGTCAATATGCTATCAGTTCTAACTTCCAGTGCTTCATTCATTTGTCGGTACCATAACATCTCATATTTGATATTCACATTCTTCCTGAAGAGATTTGGGAACATCTCATATCTATCATGTGAATATTGTTTTTTCAAAGCCAACACCTTTCTAACAATAATGTCTCTCGTGATATCCATATTTAAAAGTAATTTGACACATTTGTGGGTGCCACTTAGGACTATTTCAACTTCATGACTCTTCTTGCAAGTGGTGTGGAATAATTTTAACTCCCCTGCTTTCCCTTTCCACTTATTCACCAACTAGTCCAACTTGTCTTTGCTCTCATTATATTCATTTATAATGCTGACAATTTTCTTACCTTGAGCATATATGGTCATAGATACTACTTCATGTGTAGAATGAATAAGAGAAATGTGTATCTTATCTACATATTTATTCTTTATCCATGCCTTTGCTTCTCTAAAGGCTACATATTATTCCACCCATTCCTTCTTTTTCCTTTCAAGTTCTGCTCTTGCAGCTTTTAGCATGGCCTTTTCTTGTTCAAGCTCTTCTAGTGTGGTAGAACTAGATGGTGCAAGGGAGGGAGGATAAGTAATTATGGGACTTGATGAAGATGGTTGGTGGGGGTCCTGAGTAATCCTCTTTTGAGGCATTAATTGCACTATTTGCCTTCGCTCCAGGAATGCAATTCTATCATCCTTCTACAAAGACTTAACCCTTTCATCATTATATGCTTTTAGAACAAATTCATACTTTTGGTTTATGTTTTCAAAAGCATCCTTTTTCTTTTCAGCTACCTTCAAACTCAAATTAGTAGTTTGGAAAACAAGGTTAGCTTCCTCCACACTTGAGGTATCAAAAAATATTTTTATGATGAGGCTACCTATATCCTCAATCTGATCATCTTCTTTTGCTCTCTTTTTTTATTTCTTCTTCAAGGACCAAATTGCTAATGCTACATGATCTTCACTAAAATGGGCACCAATTGATGTTCTAGTAGTGTTCAAAGGTTTAGCTTCCTTCCTAACAACATAAAAAATAATGGCATCATCCAAGTCCCACTGGGGTAAGATAAGGATCCCGTTTTTCCTTACTAGTTCCTTGCCCTCTTCAGGGGTGATCTTGTCAAACTTATTAATCATCTCCTATTTGATTTCATTTTCAATGTTCTCTTTGCTCTTATCTCGATGAAATTCCTGCAACTTATGGCATTTATCATTGAACTAATCAATATGAGTTATCCATAGAAATTAAATAAAGGCCCTAGTCTTAAAAAAATTATCATCTGAAAGAAACTCTTCACTGGCCTATTTGGTTACAGGGTCTATCTCCTTTCCTGAAACCTCTACCACTGTGAGATCCAAAGTTGTATGCCTAGGTACCTCTGGCACTCCTTCTTATAGCTCTTGACTAGTAACAAAAACCTGGCATATGTTTCCCATGTGGACCAATTGCTCAGCAATATCTTGGTCATCCATATGTAGAGGGGACTGGGAAGGGGAGTATAACTCGCTCACTTTCTCTTTTGCTTCCAATTTTTGTTTCTTGTGAGAGGGTATATTTTGGGCACTGGTATCTGCTGGCCTCTTCCCTTTCTGATAAGAAAATTTGTCAGTCTTCGGCATAATTTTACTATACCCTCTTCTCTTATACACTACATAATTTCTAGGTGGGGACTACCCTTCCCGATGCAAGTTTTCTCAGAATAGCCTTAGCTTTTTCTAGTTCAGTTTCCATCACTTTATCCTTCTTCTCATTTAGAGTCTACGTAATAACTTCAAACAGTGTCATAAGGGACTCAATCTTTTTGGCCCAAGGTGAAAATTCCTTTAAAGGGTCATATGACCTATCAAAATTGTGGACAAAGTCTAAAGACTTCTTATATACCAGCCACTTTTCTTTCCTGACCGCCTGGTCATTTAGATTAAAAATATTTCTAACAAAGTCCTCTAGGAAATTGAATTGGTGCTCTAGTGCTAAGCGCTTAGTCCTCTTTCTGAACATATCCATGATGAAACCCTCATTATCTGCACATCTTGACACAAATGTCTCTAGATGGTATGGCTCAAAATATTTGTCAAATTGTGTCCATTCACCTTTTGTGATGATGAAATGGTGAGCTCTAGTGAAGGTGGGGAAGATACTTCCCTTCATCTTTCCTATTAGGGTTTCTTCCTGCAATCCTCCCATCTACCTTATAATTTATGCTATTCCATTCTTTAATGGCACTCTATAGGGTAGAAAATTGGGGGTTCCCCTAAATCCATAAACCCTGATGACTGTAGAGACAGGGTACAAAATGTGATCTCACAAATTGTGGGCAATTTTTAGTTCCAGGGAAAACTCCATAGGCCTCAATAATCTCATCATATCTATGTGGATCCTAGGATTCTTCTTGCATAATAATGACTTAAGCCTAGCAGAAAAAACTCTATCAAAATATACATAGATGGCTTCTTTTCTATCCCAGGATAGATCAACACTCCACAATTGGACATGAAAATCCTCATCATCTTAGAACTTAGTGAGGTCCATCTCTTCCTCAAAGATATCAACACTATTAAATAGAAACATGTGCATCATAAGAGAATACCACCCCATTGGCTTGAGTATATTACTATCTTTGATACCTATTAAACCTTCATGAATTATTTGATCAATATAAGAAGCATAGAAAAAAACTACTGATAGGTGGGGATGTAGAATCTGAACCACCATGAGCATCATATGAATAGGAATTATTTTTTCTTCCTCTTCTCCTAAAAATAGGCACATGGCACTATACATTTTTCTAGCATTACCATTGAAGTAGTCCAATTTGAATGGTTCTGGTGTGTTTGGGCCGACAACAATCAAATCCCCTATTTTGTTAAAATACCCTTTTAGAGCCTCATTTGTATAATACTCCTTTTGAGTCTGGTATACTTCCTTAAAGTAATTGAAATCAATATCATCCATTTGTATTAAGGAGTCACTTAGTTTGAAAATTCTTCTGATCTCATCGGCTATGACAGTCAACAACACATTTCCCTGTGTATCCCTTACAACCCTAGATACTCTGTCATATGTGTTGGCTATCAGGGTGAATAGATCTGTATCCATGAACACCTCGGGTACTATCAAATTTCCTACATCTAAATCCCATATGTTACAATCTGGGGTAGGAGCGTTTCTCTAGCTGTAAGTAGTTCTAAACAAACTTAAACCATTTATATTAGTTTTGACATCTTTGGCCCACCTACCTGAGTCATATGAACCCTCTCCTATTCTAAAGCGGGGATGTGTTGGAACTATTCTCTTAATTTGGGTAGCATCACAAGTGGATCCTTTTAACTGATGCAGAAGGTCCTCTCTCACATTTCTCTTTTGATAATCTATCTCTCTAGAGAGTTCAATCCTAGGGGCCATTTTTAAACCTAGGGCTTTTTACTAAAATGAAATTCAGACTTAAACAATAATTCTGAGAGCTTTTCAAATTTCAAATCTCACTAGAAGTACAAATTTCTACTATATCAGAAAAAGCTTACCCATTCTACAATTCTATCACAAAGAGTTGAATATCACTGAAATTCTATTCTTCACTTGAATGATTCTCATGAATTATGGTGGCTTCAAGTCGAATTAACAAATTATATGGCCTCAATAAAATTAGTCTTTCACGTTGACTTCAACTAAAGTGGTCACATGTTCTATAATCAATTTTATTGCTTCAAAATTCATGCCTTAATGGCTCATTGATGCTCATTTTAATGAATTTGAATTTGGATCGTAGATCTCAAATAGCATCTCCTTCATCTGACAACTCTCATGTTTTCCCAGAAACAACTGTTCATTTGGGACACATGTCAACATGACTTGATCGCTTAAATGCTAGATCTCATGCACTTTTTCTTTAAGTGATCAAGTCAACCGTCTGATTCACCTTAACTTGGCCACAAGTTATTCTACCTTGAGTTTACTAACCACGGCTACGGTGTCATCCACTTGGACACGTGTCAACATGGCTTAATTATTTAATTGCTAGATGTCGATCACTTTTTCTTTAAGCCATTAAGTGAGCCGTCTGATCTTTTCAAACTTGCAATCTTTATAACATGATCTCTACACTTCATAGGACCCACCTTTTATTCCACGTGTCACCATGGCTTAATCACTTATCCATTAGGTCTCGATCAATTTGCCTTTAAGCGATTAAGCCAATCGTTGATCCTTTCTATACATGATCTGCCTTTAATCCTTCCTTTATGATCTTAGCTGGACCCACTAGGACATGTGGCGTCATGAATTAATTACTTAAATGATAGATTTCAATTAGTTTCTCTTTAAGTGATTAAGTGAGCCGTTAGATCTTCAGCAAATTCTCCAACCTTTAACCTGCGATCAACTTTACCTATAATGGAACACACGTTACCCTTTGGACATACGTCAACACCACTTAATGGATTAGGCACTAGATCATGTACATATTTGAGATAAGCCATTAATTCATCCATCAGATCAGAATCATATTGTCTATATTCTAACCAATGCTTGCTCAGAATACCCGGGTCCACCAAATGCCACATGTCAACACTGCTTAATCACTTAGCTGATAGATGTCGAGCATCTTTCCTTTAAGCGACTAAGCCAACCGTTAGATCCTTCTAAACTTTAATCTCTTTTATACTACTTGTGACAGGACCCACATCAATCCTTTTGACATGCATCAGCACCGCTTAATCACTTATATGATAGATGTCATGCATCTTGAGATTAAGCGATTAAGTCCACCATTCGATGAATGTTTTATTGGATGAATTATACCTGCATCTTTTAGTTTCATCAATTCAGCCTGCATTTTGGTAGCCAGCAGTGGATTAATGGGTATTTTTAAAAATCTTTGAATGGTTTTATACCCTCTTTTAGAGGGATTTCATGCTAGAATAAGTCTGTTATGTAAGCTTTCAAATCCTCATAAGACTAGGAAAACACATACTTGAACCTTTTCAATAGTCTTATCAAATTTAGTCTCACATTGCCATCCAACTTTTTACCAATATAGACTAGTTGGGGAGATTTTTCAGATCCCAGGTTAACTTCTTCTAGATCTTCTACCTTTGCATTGGATTTTTGAGTCATATAATTGTCATTTATGCTAAACATACCTTCCAACTCAACCAACCCTTTGGGAATGTGATTAGTATCCAACTGGATAACTTCTTGGTCAAATATATATTCCTTATCATCCAAAACTATTATAAAAGACTCACAATTAATCTTCTGACCATCATATTGATCTACACACTAAATAAACCTAAGGATATCATCATCATCCTCAAATACTTGCCAATTGTGAATATTGTCAGGGACTGCAGGTCTACTTTTTATTTCAACTATAGACATGCCAGTAAGGGTAACATCATTATTTTTCAGGGCAACACTTTCCAGGAAATCTACCATTATATTATTGGATCTCTCTATCTGTAGGATATTGAAGGCATCAAAGAATTCTATCCTATCCCAGACAACATACTTGTACAATTTTAATCTATCATCTTTAAAAACATAATGTTCCCTTATCTAAGATATAATTAACTAAGATTCCCCACAAACTTTTAAACATTTAATACCATGCTTGATAGAAATATCCATTCCCAAGATTAAGGCCTCATACTCAACAGTATTATTTGTATAGTGAAACGTCAGCAGGAAAGAGTACTTGAAGGTGATACCTGATGGGGAAATAAATAAAACTCTAGCTCCTGATCCTTCCTTAGAACATCAACCATCAAAATACATTTTCCATAGTCCATATTGTTGCAACAAAAAATCATTCACAATTGGGTCAGTGTTCTTTAATTGGGTCTTAATCTTTTTCACAATAAATTTTTCCATATCAACATCTATACAAAAATTTAGCTGGTCAAGTAGAACCACCTCCACCATGATAGATGACCAGGGTTATCTATACAACTTGACCTCATTTACATTTACTCGGATAGTTGGATAGGATAAATCTGATTGCATCTTTCCACCTACTGCTGCCGCCCACTATCTTAACAAAAGCATACCATTGTATGGTTTAGTGTCAACAACCACTATATCCATTCTGTAAGTTGCTTCAGGGAAAGAAGCAATTTTCACCTCAATTTTTTTCAGTGTTCCTATCATAAGAACTTCCCTGTTGTCCATAGAATAATAACTTCCAACAGGTGTGGTGACCTGCAAGCCCAATTCCTTCATGACATGATAAGACATCACATTTTCTGTAGCTCTAGAATCAATCATGCAATTTTTTACCAAGAAAATATTAACCATTAAGGTGACATAGAATGGGTCAACAGATAATGGTTCTTGGGTGATTATGTTTCCAATGCAGATATTGGAAAATTATTTTCTTTTCTCTTTTCCTTTCACTTGTGGACTGTCCATTCTACTATCATTTGGTTTCAAAGGTATTTTCTCTTGGTTGGGAACATATACATCATCTATCCCTCTTAAAAGTGCCAGAGTAGCTTCTTTGTGCTCCCTTATTTTTAGCATCTCCATGAGTGGGACTAAGACTTTCATTTGGGTCAGAGCATGTTTCATGTCAAAAAGGAGCAATTTAGAGGACATATCACTCATCTTTTTCACTTTCTTGGATTTCTCATTGGGTACTAGTTCCTCCTTTTCTTCTTCCATTTTAGCATGATCAGAAGAAGGTCCTTGTTTCTCATTCTTATCATTTTTATTTTCCTTGATATGAGAATCCTCAGTAACTTGAGGTGAATTTTTTTTGAGATAGAGAGGGGTAGACTTTCCTTGAGCTGGTTTCATTTTTCTATTTCTCAGGTTGTATGCATTTCTTTCTTGATTAATTGCTGCAAAAGTCAAAGACCTCTTTTCCTCATTAGTGGGAGTCTTAAAATGAGAATGTGAGTTGTTAATTCCCATTGTATTTATAGTTATTTTTGAAACACTGTCAATCTGATCACTTTTATAGGGTGGATTTTGTGATTGATATTCAAAATAATAATTATTTTCTATACACAAATTATCAGAAGATGGTTCAATATCAAAGAACCATGGGTATGGTTTCTTTACTATGAACATATTTATGGTAGGGCCTTCTTGTTCTCTTTCTTCTATTTGATCAAACAAAGCTTGGGCTACTACACATTGATAAGAAGAATGTGGCATATTGCAAGCATCACACTAGGGAGTGTTCTCAACATAGTTGGCACTATTCCTTTTTAGGGGATCTAGGGTTTCTTTGGCTTTTGGGTTATCTCGTCCATCAGGGACTGGTTTTCCATTGTCCCAAGTTTTTTTATAAGGGTAGTCTCCCAGGTTAGGCTATTTATCAAATATTTGGTTAATGTACTTATTATCATGGTACCCTCCTCTATCATTTTTATCCATTTTGGCAACAAGGTCTTTCACTGCACTCACTAGTTTGTCTACTGTATCATCTTCTTTGGTATTTTTGTTGGCTGATCCCTTTTCCTTCCAAAGTTTATTGGCTTCCCTCTTCCCCAATTTTCCTAATTCTCTCCTATTAATTTCAATGTCAATAGCTATCTTATAAGCATCCCTTAAAGTAGTGGGGTTCTTATCCTTGAGTAAATAGGACATTTTTCCATCAGCAACATTGATATAAGTGGTAAGACATACTTCCTCATCTAACCTTAAGACTTGGAAAATTTTATTCATGGCCTTTTGAAATCTACTGTTAAAATCAGCCATACTCTCATTAGGGAAATTTTTAATGTTATTGAATTCATTTAACATGTATCCAAAATTTACATGTTCTCTATACTGTTCCCTAAAATAATTTACAAATTCATCCCAAGAAGCAATACTATCATTTGGTAAATTTCTGAACCAATCCCCAACATCTTCTGTTAAAGATTGAAAAAAAAGCTTCATAATGACATCCTCATTTTCAATTTCAAAGTTAGTTATCTTATCACTAAAATATTTTAGATGCTCCTCACAAGTAACGACATTATTTCTTGTGAAATTGGGAATTTTATCTCTAACCTCATTGGGGATCACATTAGGGTGACCAGTGATTCCTTCAAAGAAGAGAGCTCTGTATCTGTTCATATGGACAGGTCTCCTTTGAAAATTTCCAAGCACATTGTTGTCACCTGGTCCAGTGGCTCCTCCTTGATTTTGAATAGGTGGGGGCACACTTTGTTTGAGGTTGGAGAGTTGAATGCTTGGGCCAGAACCAACAAGCTGATAATTTGTACTTGAGCTAGAAATTTTAGCATTTGAATTAAAACCAGAAGGTTGCACTTTAGGATCAACCCCCTGATTATTTGGGATTGGGCCAGCAGATTGCTTTTGTCGCTGTGTCCCATGATCACTTGGCATAGAGCTACTTGCAAAAGTGTTAGTAGTAGAATGTAGAAAAGCTATCTTCATTCTCATATCAACTATAGTAGCCTCTAATTGTAATTTCTCCAGTTGTTTGGCAAGGTCCTCTTTAGCTTTCCTAGCTTGTTCAAGTTCGATATAAACTTGAGACATTCCTACAAGGATGGTCAAGTTTTTCTTAGCTCCTCTATAGTCACACCAACAACCTTTTTCTTAACTTTGTTGGGAACCTCCTTTGTATTTGTCTTAAGCTTTGCATTCTTCTCAATCTCATATGGGAATAGTTGCCTGATGATAGGCCCTTCCTTCTCAAATTCATCCTTGTCAGGATTCAAGATTTTATTAGGGGCTTTGTTCCTTAAATCATCAAGGTTACTGAACAATTCTGGATTCAAACCTTTAACTTCTTGACTTAGGCTTTTAGCCTTGAGGTCATTCCTTCTAGTCTCAGCTAAGAGATCTTCTCTTTCCACTAGTAAGTGATATAAATTTTGTCCATGTTTCTTCTCTACTTCAGCTATTTCCTTTTCTTGTTCTTTCTTTCTCCTTCTTAACGCCAGAACCTCATCTTGCAACTTATCAGAATCATATGATGTT
This sequence comes from Thuja plicata, assembly GCA_018584345.1. Taxonomy (NCBI): domain Eukaryota; kingdom Viridiplantae; phylum Streptophyta; class Pinopsida; order Cupressales; family Cupressaceae; genus Thuja; species Thuja plicata. The sequence continues at coordinate 2,947,539 of MU225447.1, forward strand.
GTTTCAGCAACAAAAGTCTCTTCTGGTGGATCAAGATTTTCCTCTACAGGGAAGAAACCTATATCAATATTCTCTCCATCCCTGAAGGGATCAAAATTGGCATTAGCTCTATAAGTGTCAATTGGTTCCATGGGTCCTGCATCTTCAGATGAATATGACTTTCTTTTTGGAGCTGGGGTCTCTATCCTTCCCTTAGAAGTGTGTTGGGATTCATGTTTGGATGTACCTCTCTTGGACCATTGTTTTCTTTGGGATGTACAAAGCTCTTCTCCAACATCATTTTTAGGATTTTCTCTAAAATAGGATCTAGTATTCCTTTGTCTACTCATATTTTAGAACAAACAAATATATTCAACATGTTTAATGTGCAACACTGGAGTACACAGAGGTTAGAGTTGCCACATCTTTTCAGGGGACAAATATATAAAGATTGAGTGCCTTGTCCTAACTCAGATTTTCTTTTATAGCAATAAGTCCAAATGAAACTTGAAAGAAAAGTTTCTTAATAATTCCTCACCTGGTAACCTCAAGAAACTGATTCTCCACTGTCAGTATTACTGCAAATATTCTCCACCCAGTGGATTTTCTTTGAAAAAAAAAAAAGGATTAGAGTAGAGGCTTTACAATTACCATTCACTTCATTTGAGACAAGGTCTATATCATTTTCAGGACCAAGACCTTCAAACAGTGTGCAACGAAAGATAAGAAGAACAAACTTGCTTTAATGATTATGAGGAACAATCTAGACTTACTCTCAATATTTCAAGGACTAAATATTTCATGATCATGACTCTAGAACATGAAAATATCCCCAGTAGAGTCACCAGTTTGTTAGATCTTTTTCTTGTAGAATCAATATATTGTAGTAAATACTTGACTCTTTGTTTCCCAATTTTGGTTCATATAGGGAAAAGACTAATTAACAAGGAAAAGATTCCTTCTACACTTTGGGATCCACAAACCCAAGTGGGTGCACCTTCAACAGACTACTGGCTTTCATCAGATCTGATAGTGGATTAAGGATTCACAATCCTTCTTTTTAGTCCACTTCGCATAGGAGGGATAACCTATTGATTCTCTCTTCAAGGAATCACTATGATGAATTGTATTCAAATTTTTTATCTAAACATGTATGTTTTTAGATAATAGAAAGTAAAGATTGATTAATATTTGAATGATTTGATGATAATGACTACATATCAAAACTTGACCAGTGCCTAATCCTAGGCCATAGAGTCACAATAAAGCATACATCAACCAGAGACAATTAATTGAAACATAAGTAAAAATTCAGATAGACTACCTTATAGACTATCCTCTCACTCTCAAACCTTTGTATCAAATTCTTGCATGAACCCTAACCCTCTATAACTATTTGCAAGATTTAAACCCTTCTTGAAAGAAACTCGCAAATAATAACATAGATTTCTTATAACTAGTATATTTAAAATTCCTTACAAATTAAATATACAAGAGATAAAATTAAATGCAAAAAGACATCAATGATCTAAGACTCGAAATTCCATTGTATTTTATTAATAACTTTGATCTCAATACATACAGAATGACTGAAAGCTTAAAACTTAGACACAATTCAAAAGTCTACCTTGTAGCTTTGATTTTACCATCCTTTACAATATGTTACAATTTTCTACTTATAGCCAACACTAGTAATCTTGGAATCCTTAAAGATCAAGGATGCAACAAGCTTTAGATGACTAGGCTAAAAGACAAAACTTAGAGTACAATAGGAAAAAATAACAAGTGGACAAAATAACCACTTTTTTTACAAGATACTTCAACTAATTCATTGTCCTATGGCCACATGGTGATTGTATTCACCTTGAACTTGCTAGGGGACAACCATCTAGAGTCTATTGTCTTGGAGGCTAGTGATGTAGGATCTCCACTCTCAACTGTATCAACTTCCCTATTGTGCTTCATCATCCACCTACATATCCTCACCTTCACCCAGATCAACTATTGTGTATCTATCCTTCCAAGAAGTGTACACCTCATCACTTGGCCAAATGAAGCCAAGGAATTCATCTTTTCTATTATTTATCTCCTTCCAAGTTGTATGTGCTTTCTCAATTTCATCTGACTAGAATGCAAAAAATGATCTGGCCTTGCCCACTATCTCAATTATCTGAGCAAAAAGCAGTGTGCTCTCCAAAGTTAATATGTTGTTAGTTCTAACTTCCACTGCTTCATTCATTTATTAAGTGCCATAACATCACATCTTTGATATTCCCATTCTTTCTGAAGAGATTTGGGAACATCTCATATCTGTCCTGTGAATATTATTTTTTCAAATCCAACACCTTCCTAACAACAATGTCTCTCCTGATATCCATATCTAAAAGTAATTTGACACATTTGTGGGTGCCATTCAGGACTATGTCAACTTCATTACTCTTCTTGCAAGTGGTGTGGAAGAATTTTAACTATTGTACTTTCCCTTTCCACTTATTCACCAACTGGTCCAACTTGTCTTTGCTCTCATTATATTCATTTATAATATTGACAATTTTATTACCTTGAGCATATATGGCCATAGGTACTACTTCATGTGTATAATTCATAAGAGCATTGTGTATCTTATCTGCATATTTCTTCTTTACCCATGCCTCTACTTCTCTGAAGCCTACAGATTGTTCCACCCATTGCTTCTTTTTCCTTTCAAGCTATGCTCTTGCAACTTTTAGTATGACCTTTTCTTGTTCAATCTCTGCTAGTGTGGTAGAAGTAGATGGTGAAGGGGAGGGATGATAAGTAATTATGGGACTTGATGAAGATGGCTAGTGGGGGTCCTAATTAATCCTCTTTTGAGGCATTAATTACACTATTTTTCTTCCCTCCAGGAATGCAGTTCTATCATCCTTCTGCAAATACTTAACCCTTTCATCATTATATGCTTTTAGAACAAATTTATACTTTTGGTTTAAGGTTTCAAAAGCATCCTTTTGCTTTTCAGCTACCTTCAAACTAAAATTAGTAGTCTAGAAAACAAGGTTAGCTTCCTCCACACCTGAGGTATCAGAAACTCTTTTTATGATGAGGCTACCTGTATCCTCAATCTGATCATCTTCTTTTTCTTTCTTTTTATCTTTTTTCTTAAAGGAAAAAATTACTAATGCTGCATGATCTTCACTAAAATAGGCACCAATTGATGTTCCAATAGTGTTCAAAGGTTTAGCTTCCTTCCTAATAGCATAAAAAATAATGGCATCAGCCAAGTCCCACTGGGGTAAGATAAGGATCCCCTTTTTCCTTACCAGTTCCCTTCCCTCTTCAGGGGTGATCTTGTCAAACTTATTAATAATCTCCTATTTGATTTCCTTTTCAATGTTCTCTTTGCTCTAATATGGCTGAGCTTCTTGCAACTTATGACATTTATCATTGAACTCATCAATATGAGTTCTCCATAAAAATTAAATAAAGGCCCTAGCCTTAACAAAATTATCATCTTAAAGAAACTCTTCACTAGCCTGTTTGGTTACAGGGTCCATCTCCTTTCCTACAAAATCTACCACTGTGAGATCCAAAGCTATATGCCTTGGTGCCTCTAGCACACCTTCTTGTAGCTCTTGTGCAGTAACAAAAACCTGGCCTGTGTTTCCCATTTGGACCAATTTCTCAGCAATAGCTTGGTCATCCATATGTAGAGGGGACTAGGAAGGGGAGTATAACTCACTCACTTGCTCTTTTCCTTCCACTTTTTGTTTCTTGGGATAGGGCATCTTTTGGGCACTGGTATCTGCTGGCCTCTTGCCTTTCTGATAAAAAATTTTGTCAACCTTGGGCATAATTTTACTATACCCTCTTCTCTTATACACTACATAATTTCCAGGTGGGACTACCCTCATATGAAAGTTTTCTCAGAATAGCCTTAGCTTTTTTTGGTTTAGTTTCCATCACTTTATCCTTCTTCTCATTTAGAGTCTACATGAAAAATTCAAACAGTGTCATAAGGGACTCAATCTTTTTGGCCCAAGGTGAAAATTCCTTTAAAGGGTCATATGACCTATCAAAATTGTGGACAAATTCTAAAGACTTCTTATATACGAGCCACTTTTCTTTCCTAACCTCCTGGTCATTCAGATCAAAAATATTTCTAACAATGTCCTCTGGGAAATTGAATTGGTGCTCTAGTGCTAAGCACTTAGTCCTCTTCCTGAACATATCCATGATGAAACCCTCATTATCTGCACATCTTGACACGGATGTTGCTAGATGGTATGGCTCAAAATATTTGTCAAATTGTGTCCATCCACCTTTTGTGATGATGAAATGGTGAGCTCTAGTGAAGGTGGGGAAGATACTTCCCTTCATCTTTCCTGTTAGGGATTCTTCTTGCAATCCTCCCATCTACCTCAGAATTTTTTCTATTCCAATCTTTAAAGGAACTCTATAGGGTAGAACATTGGGGGTTCCCTTGAATCCATAAACCTTGATGACTATAGAGACAGGGTAGAAAATGAGATCTCCCCAATTGTGGGAAATTTTTAGTTTCAGGGAAAACTTCATAGGCCTCAATAATCTCATCATATCTGTGTGGATCCTAGGATTCTATTTGCATAATAATGACTTAAGCCTAGCAGAAAAAATTCTATCAAAATATACATAGATGGCTTCTTTTCTATCCTAGGATAGATCAACACTCCATAATTGGACAGACAAATCCTCATCATCTTAGAACTTAGTGAGGTCCATCTCTTCCTCAAAGATATCAGCACTATTAAATAGAAACATGTGCATCATAACATAATACCACCCCATTGCCTTGCGTATATTACTATCTTTGATACCTATTAAACCTTCATGCATTTGTTGAGCAATATAAGAAGCATAGTCAAAAACTACTGATAGGTGGGGATGTAGAATCTAAACCACCATGAGCATCATATGAACAGACATTGTTGTTTCTTCCTCTTCTCCTAAAACTAGGCATAGGGCACTATGCATTTTTCTAGATTTACCATTGAAGTAGTCCAATTTGAATGGTTCTGGTGTGTTTGGGCCCACAATAATCAAATCCCCTATTTTGTTAAAATACCCTTTTACAGCCTCATTTCTGTAATACTCCTTTTGAGTCTAGTATACTTCCTTAAAGTAATTGAAATCAATATAATCCATTTGTAATGAGGAGTCACTTAATTTGAAAATTATTTTGATCTCATTGGCTGTGACAGTCAACAACACATTTCCCTATGTATCCCTTACAACCCTGGGTACTCTGTCATATGTGTTGGCTATTAGGGTGAACAAATCTGTATCCATGAACACCCTAGGTAATATCAATTTTCCCACATTTAAATCCCATATGTTACAATCTAGGGAAGGAAAATTCTCTGGCTCTAAGCAGTTCTAAACAAACTTAAACCATTTATACTAGTTTTGACATCTTTGGCCCACCTACCTAAGTCATATAAACCCTCTCCTATTCTGAAGCAGGGATGTGTTGGAACTATTCTCTTAATTTGGGTAGCATCACCCATGGATCCTTTTAACTGTTGTAGAAGGTCTCCTCTCACATTTCTCTTTTGATAATCTATCTCTCTAGAGAGTTCAATCCTAGGGGCCATTTTTAAACCTAGGGATTTTTACTGATATGAAATTCAGACTTAAACAATAATTCTAAGAGCTTTTCAAATATCAAATCTCAGTAGAAGTATGAATTTCTACTATATTAGAAAAATCTTACCCATTCTGGAATTCTATCACAAAGAGCTGAATATCACTATAATTTTGTTCTTCACTTGAATGAATTTGGTGAATTATGGCAGCTTCAAGTTGAATTAAAGAATTATATGGCCTCAATCAAATTAGTCTTTAGCATTGAATTCAATTGAAGTGGTCACACGTTCTGCAATCAATTTTCCTACTTCAAAATTCATGGCTTAACGGATTACTAATGCTCATTTTAATAACTTTGAATCTTGACCATAGATCTCCAACAACATCTCCTTCATTTGAAGGCTCTCATCTTTTCCCAGAAAAAACTATTCATCTGGGACATGTGTCAGGTTGATTTTATCACTTAAACGCTAGATCTTGTGTACTTTTTCTTTAAGAGATCAAGTCAACCGTCTGATTCACCTTAACTCGGCCACAAGTTATTTCGTCTTGAGTTTACTGACTGCGACTATGGTGTCATCCACTTGGACATGTGTCAATACAACTTAATGGCTTAATCGCGAGATGTCGAACACTTTTTCTTTAATCCATTAAGCGAGCCATCTGATCTTTTCAAACTTGCAATCTTTATAACATGATCTCTACACTACATAGGACCCACCTTTTATGCCATGCATCACCATGGCTTAATCACTTATCCATTGGATCTTAATTACTTTTTCTTTAAGAGATTAAGCTGACTCTTGATTCTTTTCTATACATTATCTGCCTTTAATCCTTCTTTTATGATTAAGCCAACCATTAGATCCTTCTAAACTTTAATCTCTTTTATACTGCCTGCAACAAGACCTACATCAATCCTTTTGACACACATTGGCACCACTTAATTGCTTATATGTTAGATGTCATGCATCTTGAGATTAAGTGATTAATCCCACCATTTGATGAAACATGATCTACCCACTAATTAACTGAGAACCTTTACGACCATCGGACCCACCAAATACATGTGGCATCATGGCTTAATGGATTATATGATAGATTTCATTCACTTTGTGATTAAGCCATCAAGTGGATCGTCAGATTAAAAGAGACTTGCTCGACAGATAAAAGATTTAATTAAAACATACACTAACTTTGAACTTAGGAAAAATATGGACCACAGCGTTAGGATTGAAAAATTAATGAGCAAGAACAACTTAAAAGGAACCCACTCTTGAGATGAACTTAAGTGACAAAAAGTAACACAAAATTAGAACCAATTTGACACTTAGGGTTTTATGACCAGAATTTATACTTTGATGGATGAGATAAGGGGTTTTTGGGAACTTTTTCTAGGTTAAGGGTTTAAACAATACTTGCAAAGGCATAAGAACACTTTCAACCATGATTTAAAACCCTGTGATCACAAGCAAGACAAGAAACTTCAAAATTTTACAAGGGTGACTCAAGAACACAAAATGTTACCAACAGTATATTCACTTGAAACTGATGGATAGAAATGACAGAATGTGGTAGTTATATATGCTAATGAATGATCCTTTTCCTATGCTATGTTTATGGGTAATTTCCTTCATGTATCCATTTCCCTTACAAGAGTATTAATTGGAACTTAATACTTCTTTCCTAATATTAATGATGAGAATATGTATGTATCAAAGGTTGTGTGTGCATTAATCATTTTTTAGGGATTAGTCATGGTGTATTTAAATATCAGCATAGTGGTGCTAAAGAAGTCAAAAGAAGCCATTGCTACAAGATGCCTTTGTGTCGAAGAAGTCAAGCAAGCGCTCAAGAAAGTTAAGGTGTTGCTGCAAGATCTTTGCATAAGGAACAAGTCAATACAGTTTTCTGTTAAATGCAGCACATGGATCTAGAGCCCACAATGTACTATATTCTGGGAGGACTTATTCTTGATGGCTTCTATTTTTTTTATGAGACATTATATATCTGTAACGATCCTCATTAATGGAGTGATCTTAGATCTAGGGAGTAGTTGTAGATTTCCTTTAAATAAGACGACTGTTGTAACTCTTGGGAGTTAATAGAGTTAGTTGATTTTTCTAAATAGAAGCTGATATAGTTGTAATACTATTTGTAGACGTCCAAAAATATTAATATTATTATTAATATTATTTTCCCTCTTATTCCTCTAACTATTTAATTTAATCAATTAAATAGTTTCATTTGCTAGTATTTATCAATAGTTTAAATACTACTCCA
>MU225447.1:2955866-2966797 GCA_018584345.1 Thuja plicata
CTCTCATATTTGCATTGTTATTATGCTAACATAGCTCTAGATTTCATGTTTTCATATGCTCTTAGTCTTTTATGCTTAATTCACATAGATATCACATGCTAGGCTTCAATTTGGTGAATGAATCTTAACTTCAATCTAGTATATGCATATCATCTTCATAGCTAGTTTAGATCATCATTTGAAGAATTTGAGACTAGTTCCTCATACTAGCTCTTGAATTGTTTCATTTGTTTCCATGCTTGCATTTCATTTGGGGATCCATTGTATTTAGTGTGTTTGAGAGAGCACACCTACGTTCCATCAAAAAGAACAAATCAAACAAGTTAAATAGGGTGGTTACTTGTTTTAGCTCAATCTGATGTTATGTTGAGTTCTTTGTTGCCACACCACTCTAAATCACGTTAATCAAATTTAATACTTGGGGTTAAAGCCTCAGGAGTCAATTGGAATTTGAGCTTATACTTAGATCTTGTCTAACTTAAGTGCGACCTCACGGTCTCAATCACGTTTACATGACCACTTTTGTCAAGATGTTCTATGGGGCTATATGCTTGAATCATGCTTGCACAGACATAGAGGATACAATCGAATGGAGAACCTTACTAAACACTCTAGGCTTAGAAGCTACCTGGAACACCCCCGAAAGGTGATAATGCTTGTGCAAGGAAGATAGTAGCTTCCCCAAGATTACTCATACATTCCTGCCACCCTGAGCATTTGGAACTAGATAATACAATTTCGTGACTGGAGCCATTGTGTGCTTGGTGATGACCCTATTCTGATTAGCTCTTGTGTGTGTGCCTAAGCTTACGAGCAAGTATTTTCATGCTATACCAATTCCTTAGGTATATTTTGTGCTTGAAGTTCTTGAAAAGCATTTGCAAATTTGAAACACAACAAAATATCCAACATTCAAATTTGTCACGTGCTTGTATCCTTCAAGGTTGCTTTGTCCCTTTTCGGATTGTTTTTAGACACATGCTTATTATTTTTTCAGTTTGACTATGCTTAAATTGGTTCTTGCCATGGAACAAATCTATTGAAAATCAAAATGAGATCAAACTTTTTCCAAATTATCAAGACAACGTCCCTTTGAAAAGATTACCTTGGGCTCTAATCTTTAGAATTTGGTCTTTTATGAGATATGTCATAAAAACCTCCAACTATTCATCCAAGATCAAATCTATTTATAGGACATGACCGATTCCAAGAAGCATAAGAAGGTAAAAACTCCGTTACCACCCGTGCAAAGAGAATAGAAAAACACAACCTGAGAGACTACCAAGTACCAACACATCACTGATTCCATCAAACAAGAGATTCATAAATGGGAAGAATTTGACAAAGTGATCTACAACAACAAGGTTGCTCATTTCATGGGCAAATATCGTCTAAACTCTACTTTTGTTGGATATGAGAAATATGAATAGCTAGTTTACCACACCTAACAAAAGTTCCTCCTCTTCTTAAGCTCACTTAGCTTGCATTTTAGGACCTCCCTTAGGTCGTCATCTTTAGAAACACATCACACACTCATCCCAACATAGTCATGCATTAATCAAATCAATCCTAATTAGACTAGCATCATCCTAATCATCATCCAAAACATCCTTGATCACATCCCTCACATTGTATTGCATCCCCTTTTGAGTTGCTAAAAACCTACATCTTAATCAAACCCCATCCTTGAAAGTCCTTAAACTAAGCATTGTTTAGGATAATCCCCTTTGTATTTTGCAACCTCATCACCTTGATTAAAAGGTTGGTTTTCATTAACAAAGAATCTCATCTGCCGAAGACCACAAGTCTATCTTAGGTAGAAAATCATATCCACTTGATCTTACATTAGGGAAGTCAACCCTTAATTTGTGCATGCACCAAAGTCATCCTGAACCCATAGGAGCATATTCATCATTCTAAACACATCCTAATCCTAGTATCATCACCCTTAGCTTCCTAGGTGCATCTTTTGCGTCACATCGTGCATCGCATATTCCTTTAGGATAGTCATTTCATGCCACCTATCACACAAGACACTAAGAAGAGGAAGAACATGGATCCTAATCTTGTTGCTACCTCATCTAATCTTGCAACTGACAACACCAATGCCATGGTTACTTATGCACCTCAGCCCAATAATCAAATTGAACATATCTGGGTAGACACTAATAAGACTCCCACCCTGAGTACCATGGAAAAATTTATCAACCATCCAGCGCATGTCCACATGGTGAACCCCATGAGTGGATACAACAACAATCAGGTACTCTTGGACATTCAACAACAAGGAATTCAACTCCCACCTTGGATTGTACCCACACTTGTCACATGACCTATGGCACTTCCTTGGGAACATCCTCATCCCACTAGAAATGAATTTTTTGATCCACTTCAACTAGCCCTACAAGTGGGAACTCTTATTGTGCAAGTAGTTCATCCCTCCATTCCACCCTCCATCATGCACACAACACCCTCATCTACCTCAGGAGCCCTACCTCATGATGTCACATCAGTAGCACAAACAATACCCCCTATCACTATGAAGGCACCTTCGCAAGCCACAATTTCTCCTCTTTCACAAGCAATCCTAACATTCATTGAAAACTTTCCACCACCACCAGTTAGCACACATCAAACCACCATTCCACCCATCCCTACTTAGCCTGTTCAAAGTGCAACAACCAGTTCATAGCATCAAAGCACCCAAGTCTCCATGCCCATTCTACCTTTCATCACCATAGGCATGCCACCTAACAACGCCTATAACCAACCCTTATTTCATCAAGGGTCTACTTTTCTCGCTCCACCAGCAACACAATCACAATGGATGCCAGCAGTTCTACCTCAAACATTGTTCAACCCAAATCCTCCCATACCACAACCATCCATGAATCCCTTCATCATACCCCAAATTCCCATCCAACCTATCCAACAATAGAAACAACAACCTATCTAACAATAGCAACAAAAACCTATCCAACAACAACAAACAATTCAGAAACAACAATCCATACAACAGCCTTCCCAACAACAACAACCACAACAGAAAATCACCAACCCATTCACATCCCAAGAACAACAGCAACAAATGAACCCCTTCGTATCAACACAGCTCACCATCCAAACTACACAGTAGCTGCAACCACAAACACAGGGGGAAAATATCCTCATGGCACAACCACTACAACAATTTGCTAATCCTTTCATCCCACCCATGCAACAACAACAAACTCATTTTGCCAGTTACCTAGCCATGCCATCTTCCATTGCATCACAAATGATTCCACCTCCATAGAAATTCAATGTTCCCACTGGGGGCATTCCATTGCAAAAAACCTATCCTTCATCCTATACAGGTGTGCAATAGGCCCATCCCACCTATCCAATGCCTCAACAAATACAAGCATATTTCCAACAGTTGCAACAATCTTATCAAGCACCAACACCTCCTCCCCTGCAATATTCCCCTCAACCATAGCTTCCACCACAACAACCCATATATGTTGACCAGAAACCATCATACCAAAAACCATAATATCCCCCACAGAATCCTCCATATTTTCCATTCAATCCATATCAGGTTTAAGGAAACCATGCAATCACGATTAACAATCTTGCCTCACAAATCAATCATGAATGGGAGGAAATGAATAATGCTCTCAAGGAGCTAAAAGTTGGGACAGAGGCTAAGACATTCAAGTTTGATGTAGTATGTCCTTATCTATTTGATCAATCCATCACTACTATACCCTTCCCCAAGAACTTTGAGACCCCAAAATTTGATAACTATCGGGGGAAGGGAGATCCTGTGAGTCACGTGAAAGAATTCTACATGGCCTGCCAAGAAGTGGCCTATAGTGATAATTTCCTCATGAGAATATTTCTCAAAAGCTTAGGAGGAACTTCTCTTGAGTGGTTCTACAAAATACCTTATAGCACAGTCTCTACTTTCACTAAACTATCTGAAAATCTTGTGGCCCAATACACACATAATGTCAAAAATGAACTCTGACTCCTTAACCTATACAATTCCAAACAAAAGGGAGGAGAGATCCTGACTGATTATCTTCAGCACTAGCAAGGGCTTAGTACAAGGTTTTCCTACCAACCCCTAGAGAAAAATCTTATCAAAATCTTCATTAACAACCTCCATCCTAAGCTTGCCTATCACATGCGTATGAACTGTATACAAACTTATCACGACATCAGAATCAAAGGTATAGATCTTGAATGAGGTCTTGTAGAAGAGGGTGCCATCAAGCACTACAAAGAATCCCAGCCTGACAAGAATAAAAATGATCGATCATGATACTGGAACAAGAACAAAAATGTAGTAAAAGATGGAGCCACTAACACCAAACATGTTCAAGTTGTGGTAGCCAGTCCTAATGCACCTACCCAGACTTATCAGCAAGAACCACCGATGTACCCTCAATCTCCTCCCATATATCAACAACCCAATCCCATGTATTCCCAACTAAATTACAAGCAAAACATGTGCCCTCAAGGTGTGACTATCTATCCCCCTCTAGGGACATTATATCAACCCAACTATCACGGTCCTATGAATCAGACAAATGTTATATCAGTACCGCATGGAAAACAAAGACCTCACACTTTGAATGCACCACAACACATGTTTACCCCTTTGGGTGAACCCATAGATGTCATCTTTTGCAAGCTAGTCCAAGCTAACCAAGTCGTATATCCCAAAACATATCCATTTGATGAATTAACTCCTAATCCAGCTTGGTATAAAGACAATGAGTACTATGAATACCACTGTGTTAAGGGACACACCACCCTCAAATGCATGAAGCTGAAACACTATATTTAGGATCTCATTGACCAAAAGGAGATCAAAGTGGACTCTCCTACCCAATCATCACCAAAAATGGGCCTTAAAATTTATCAAAATGCATTCCTTAAATACACTTTAGGTATAGGCCCAGGAAATCCTACTCAGTCCTCTGATCAAGGGAAGGGTAAACAAGCAAAAAAACCCAACAGAAAAGATTATACCAATGCATATATCAACTACGATAATCTCATCGGCTGCATATCCCAAGTCCAGTCCTCTATCAATGTCATCCATGTCAAGGGTGCTGATAACCAATGCACCATCACCACTCGTAGAGGTAGGATAAAAATTGCAGGTGTTGGTCCTGCCGCATCTACTGGGAACCAATACAACATTTTGGAACACCTAGGGAATACTCCATCCCAAATTTCCATCCTGGATCTTCTCCGCACATCACCCACCTATTAAGAGATCCTTAATAAAGCCTTGAAAGAATCGTGTGTTCCCAGCGACATCAACCTCACTAAATTCCAGAACCTTGTTAGACACCTGTCTGCATCTTGTGAGGTCTCTTTCAAACCAATAGACATACAATCAGAAGAAATCAATCATAATATCCCACTCCGTATTGCTATCATGGTTAAAGATTTTTCCATTAAATGGGTCATGATAGATAATGGTTCAGCCCTAAACCTATGTACTCTAAAATTCATAAAAAAATTGGGTTGCACTGAAGCTGATATAACAAATGATGTCATCACAATAAAGGCATATGACAATCTAGAGCTTACTTCTGAAGGCACCATATCATTTCCCATTCAAGTGGGCTCGGTTATCCAGGATACATTATGTCATGTTGTTGATCTTGACCTTCCCTTTAACATCCTCCTTGGACGCCCATGGATTCATTCTATGCAAACCATCCCCTCTACCTACAATCAGTGCATCAAATTCCCATATAATGGCACTGAGGTCACCATCCATGTAGACCCCAAGCCCTTTGCATACTACAATGCGTTGGAAACAACCTTTCCACATTCCAATCATTGTCCCAGGATTGATATTGGCACCTCTGCCGCCAGTTCATCTCGAACCCATTTAGACCCAGAAATAATCCTCTCTTCTTCCTTATCCATGGTCAAGATCAACAACAAAGGTTGTGGTGAGTACAATTTATCTGATGCCTTCATAGTTGGAGCACTGCTAATTGATCCACACACTCAAGGCCGCCAACCTAATCTAAGCAAGATGGAACCATAAACGACCAAGGCGCTATAATTTGGTTCTACCACTTTTATCTCAAAGGTACTTTGACTGGCCAGGAAACGACACCAAACATCAACCAATGGCTCTGTAGACACCTAAAATTGACCAGGTGTATCCAAAGCATTCAAAATTGTAAATCCCAGCCAAATACCTTCAATCTCATCTCAATGCATTAAAATGGATCAAATCAAATGGACATTTATCAAGAAAAATGGACAACAAATCAAATTATATCAAAAGATTAAATAATCATGAGATCAAATAATTAAATTCAAGCCTACAAGGGATTAATCAAAATTATGCAATTGATTTTAATCAATTAATTGTATAGTTTAAATCAAAAAAATCAAATCCAACCCATTCACCCTTACATGGCTAAATTAATTAAATGATTGAGTTATTTAATTCCTAATTTCTTTGAGACAACCAACCAACTTTCCCTCCATTTGAGAACACCTCAAAGATTTTGACTTAACCAAAGATTGATTATGATCAACTCACTCTACCCCCTACCCTTGGGAAATTGCTATAAATACAAGTCATTTTCTTTGTGTTTGGGATCCAAGAATTTCAAGAGCAAAGAATCCTTATTATATGCATTTGGAGAGCATTTGAGAGCTTATGAGAGTATTTCAGCATTTTCATAGCATTTAGATTATCATCTTTAATAGCATTTGTTGATCTAATAGCATATCTTGGAGCATTTTGAGCTAGATTAGAGCATTGTTTATCATTTATTTCTCATTCTAGGATTGTCCTTGGGAGAGATTAAGACTGAGAGCTCTCTTAAAAAAGCTTAGATAGAGAACCATGAGATGATATGGGTTTTAAAATTTAATTCTTAGATTAAATAACATTTTCTTTCCATATAGTTGTTGCTTATTATCCTAATTTCATGAAGGTGTTAATATTACACACACAAATGGCACCCACCGTGGGGCTTTAAGCCTCATTTCTAATGTTTAATCTTAATATTTTGTGTGTTTTGCTTGTTCTTTGTGTTATTTTGTAGAAAAATAGGAGAAAATCCACCTATGCAATTTTTAGAGCCACCTATGAACAATAAAGTGCTGCCTACGAAGTTTATTTCATCTCCATCTTTCGTTCTTCAGCCGCGTGCTAGATAAAGTGTGCCGCTTGCTAGATAAAGTGTGCCACCTGCTAACTTTCAAGAGCCACGTTCTAGCAACCTTTGGCCACCTTTTATACTTTTTGTGCCACCTATTATTTCTATTTAACCGCTTGTGGATTGTTTTAAGCCACTTAGAAAGTTTCTATTTACGCTTAGGAATATTTAAATTTCGTCGTTTAACTGTTAAATGCCACGTAAATGTTTCTGCTTTAAATCAGGTTTTTAATGGTTTGTTCACTATTTTGACTCTCTGTGTCTTCTGTCCTACAGATGAAAAATCACCCAAAAGTGTGGAAACCAGAGAAATGGGTCACAAGGCTTAGCAAAGAGGTGAGAATCAAGGTTAAAAATGACAAACAAATACACACAGTTAATCTCTTAGAAAGTTTATTTGAGGAGGAACACTTATATGATCACTACATTAAAGTGTTTTTTTCTTACAAACAAAAATTTTCCACTCTTTAATTGATTTTCATGCTAGTTCTTTAAGCTTTCATTCAATAAATTTTCATTAAAAGAGCTTTTAGGAGGGAATTTGTCATTTTAGATTTCCAAGTTTTCTTCACTTTGTCTCTATTTGTGTTGACTAACTTGTTGGAGGAGTGGAAGTGGGAACGATCACCACTAGGTGAGTGGAAATAAGCCAAATCACTCAAAAATGTGCCTAGCCTTGCTAGCTTTGAAAACCAAGTATTTATCTAATCAAGCTTCCATTGCTTAAGTTGTGGTAAATTCTTTGAATCTAGCATAGTTAGGGACACCCTACTATTTTTCATTCAAACAAGACATTAGGTATATGCTCTCAACTTTTCAAAGTTGATCAAAAAGCCAAAAGTGTCAAGTTTGGGTGGTAGAAAGAAAGGGAAGATTAATTGAACCACACATCTAATTTTTAAGAACCTCCTTGTCAAGAGGTTGAAAATGAACAATTTTTCTTGAGGTGTTTGGAACAAATAAAAACAATAGGGATATGCTCTTCACTCTTTGAGTGAATTAGATTCCAAAACTTGTTGGACTGAGTTCGGTTCTTTCTTTTCATATTCATGCTAGCTTAATAGAGCTTTAAAGGGCCTACCTCCCGAGAATTGCCTTACGAGGAGGGTGAGAGGGAATGACCCAAAGTGGGAGATATTTACTTTTACCATGATGTCGTCTGACCCACTATAAATAAATGCACTTTACCTTAATTGAAAAGTGACTAAACCTTGTGCAATCCATCCTCACTTCCTCTAGTAGTCCTTTGGGATTGCACAAAATTGTACTTTCATGCATGTGGGAAGCCCGCAAGGGGGTAAAGGATCTTGACAAGATTTAGAATGGAAAGGATAGAAAACCTTGATAAAATAGCAGACCTACCTTTCTAGAGCCATTGTTAAAAGAAAAATTTATTTGACTCTAAGGTAGACTGTTTGGAAGAAATTCTTGTACAAACTTGTAAAAACATTTGAGAACATACAATTTTAGTGTGGTTTTAGGGATATGGTACAACTTTGATGTGTGTGTTGAGCTTGTACTCTATTTTCACGCAAGTTTCTTTTTTGACAAATCTAATCAAAGCCCTTAAATTTTTAAATCTAGAAAAAAACAAAAAAAAATTGATAAAACCAACTCTAATCAGCAAAGCGCCATGTACCAACATTTCAGAGCCACGTACAAAAAAAACTAGGCCACTTACAAATCTTAAAATGCTGCTTGAAAACATTCAACGATTGCGTAAGCCACTGGAAAGTGCTGCATATAAACATTTTAAGACCGCCTATCAACAGGCAAATGTTTCCTGCTAACTGTAGAGTGCTACGTACAGTGATTCCAGTGACTGCGTATCAACGATAAAAGGCTGCCTACACATAGGCAAGTGCCACCTAGAAACAAAAAAGGGTGAATAGTGGGTATATACCAAGGGTTTGGAAACAAGAAAATTCTATTTTTTGATACCCTTTTGAAGGTTCTACCTCTGTGTATACTCAACTGGATCAAAATCTGCCATTATTAGGAATTTTGCAAATTTATCCACGGATTGATCATTTAAGTGAGTTAAAAACATAAGATCTTTACTTGATATATGTTAATGCCAATTTTTACTCGATCCCATTACATTAAGACTACCCTACAACTAGACGGATCTTATCTAAGGCAAGAGTGTCCTTTTTCGGGTGATCCTTTTTCTTCAAGTCCCTTACAAGAACCCATTAAGGAAATAGAACCAAGGATGTATTTTCCATTTGGCCATATCGAGCTTGATCAAATCAACCATGTAAACAAGGATATGAACAATTAGGGAAATGTTGACCCTAACAACAAAGGATCCAACAACAATACCAATGGAGGAACAAACATGGATCCTAACAATCAAGGGATGAACAATACCAACAATGGGGGCAACATTGACCCTAATGATGAGGAGTTAACCAATGAAAAGGTTAATGAATCTATGCAAAGCCCTTTCTTCATGAAACTTATGGAAAAAGTGTTGGAAAAAGACAAGGAGAAGTACTTCTTAGACCTAGCACAAACGGGTCTCAAAATTCCACATGATTATGATGTCACCAAACTCAAACAAGAAGAAGCTAAGGCTAATCCTATTGACATCATGAAAAAAAAATTTCAACTTTTTCAAATGCAATTGGACACGATAAAACAAAGTGGGGCTCCTAAACCCTTTTCTATCGAAGCTTTGTGTCCATTTCCATTTGTTAAGTCTTTAATCATGATTCCATTTCCAGCAAATGCTATTTATCCTAAATATGATAAATATGAAGGAACATCTGATCCTCAAGATCACTTAAGGGAATTTTGTGCCTTAAGTATAGAGTTCATGCATGACACAACTTACCTTATGAGGTTATTCCCTAGAATTTTGGGGGGTATGACAATGGAGTGGTTTTCGAAGTTACCCTCCGACATTCGAACCTTTGAGGAATTGGCCTCTAAGTTTGTAACTCACTATTCCTACAACATCAAACATGAGGTTAAAATTCTTAATCTATGCAACACCAAACAAAGAGAAGGATAGGGATTCCTACTTTTCCTATAACGATGGAGAGCGGTATTTGCTAGATACCCTCGAAGTGTACCCGAAAAGGAAAAGATGGATATTTTTGTAAACAGCTTGAATCATGAAATGAACTATCGATTAAGGCTACAATGTACTAGATCATTCCAAGGCCTAATTGAGAATAGGGTGACAATGGAAGAGGTATTGATAAAAAGTGGAGAAATCAAACTCTACAAAGATAACAAGAATAACAACAACAACAATACCTCCAACACTAATCAAAATCAAAATTCCAACAACAACAACCGATTTTGGATGAAGAATAACAACAATAAAGGAGTGGTTAAAGATGGAGTGGTAGAGGCTAACACTTTAAAGGCTACCCCTTTCAATCTCACTCAAAACTCAGTTCAAGCCAATAATGTGAACCAAGCACCCAAAGTGCCCTTTAACAACAACAAAACTACTAACAACTTTGGGAATAATCAAGGGACTTACAAGCCTAAACCTTTCTTTGCACCTACACCCAAAATGACATTCACTAATTTGGGTGAACCATTGGAAAATGCATTAAGGACACTTATTGAAAATAAACTTATTGACTTACCATTGGCACAACCATATGAACCTCAAATCAAGCCGAATTGGTGGAGTGAGAATAACCATTGTGAGTATCATCAAAATAGAGGACATAAGACCAATGATTGCATGCATCTTAGGCATGTGGTACAAGATCT
>MU225447.1:2966847-2984686 GCA_018584345.1 Thuja plicata
ATAAAAGTGGATGGCCCTCAAACTAATGAAGATCACACAGCCTTTAAAACTCCTTTCTATAAGCATGAAAAAGGAGAATCTTCCAATTCAAACAATGGAGGAAACAGTGCGAATAATGCAAGAGGCAGTCATAATGTTAACTTTGCTCATACTTATGAAAATACTATCAATGTTGTTGTGATCAAAGATCAACCTATTCAAGGGTTTGATAATGCCATCACAAGTGGGCAAACCTCAAAGGTTACCCTACAAGGGGGTACTCCTATTACTATTGGCCCTAAAACACCAACTATTTTGGCTAAAAAAACACCACCCACAACAAAGCCTTATAGTTTGGTGGATCAATTACAAAAGACTCCAACACAAATATCAATCTTGGAGTTGTTAAAATTATCTCCTAATCACAAGGAGATCCCAGAAATAGCCTTGTGTGAGACCATTGTTCCTATCAGCTTGGAGGAAGACAAATTTCAAAACATGGTAGGGCATCTCATAGCCCCTCATTGTCTTTCCTTTTTAGAGAAAGATGACATGTCTATCACACATCCTCAAAAATTACCCTTGCATATAGAGGTATTAATCCAAAGACATAGGGTGAAGAGATTTCTCATAGATGGTGGAGCTGGTCTTAATATTTGCACTCTAAACCTTGTCAAATCATTAGGGTTATCTGAGTCTTCCATTGATCCAAAGAAGCAAATCACTATTAAGGCTTATGATGAGGAGGAAAGGTCTTCAAAGGGTATGATCATTTTACCAATTCAAGTGAGACCTATCAAAAAGGATACCATATGTCAAGTGCTTGATATGAAATTGACCTACAACATCTTACTAGGGAGGCCATGGGTACATGAAATGCAAGTGGTACCTTCTACATATCACCAATGCATAAAATTTCCATACATGGGGGAAGAGATCACGATTAGAGGAGATTCAAATCCTTTCCAATACTGCAATGATTTAAATCCAAGTCATGAATTGTATATTCCTCATAATAGGGAAAGAGTCATCCCTGATATTACCATGGAAGAAGCCAAATAGGAAAGTTCAAACCCAACATCAAATGTCACATCAACTTCTAACCCTAATCAAACTAACTCAACTACATCAACTAAGGGAAAATAAAAGATGAGTTATGAGGGTTCAGATTCAAAGGATAGTTCAGTTTAGACTTCAACATTGAGAATGGAAAATTCTAAACCCACTAAGGAGGAGAGAGAACAAACTAAGAAAGATCATTATGAAAAGATGAGTAACCTAATGAATCAATTTGAGAAACAATGCAAAATTAACTCAAACGGGGTAGGGGAATATTATGTTTCCCTATTTGATTTACCTACATCTCCAAGGACACATGGGAAGCCATCCAAATATCATCAACCTCATAAATAAAATTCCCATTTTGTAAGGGAATGTGACAAACAAGAAATGGACAAAGAAGATAACGAGGTATTACAATGGCTTTATAAAGAAGATGACAATTCAGCTAGTTCCAATGAAAGGGTGCAACATATCAATATCCAAACTGATCAATATGGAAAAGGATTTGATATCATGAAAAAAATGGGGTATAAGGGAAGATGACCCTTAGGAGTTTGATATAGAGGGTTGTTAGAACCTATTGAACCAGTTTGGAGAGAAAAAGAGGAGAAAGCCGACATAGGTTTTCAACATAAAGGAGAAAGTTCAAGTCCCATGCATGATTTTCGTGCACATATCCATATGGTAGGTTCTCAAAGTGAAGATGATTCTAGGGATTATGAGTGGGAATCCTTGTCTGAAGAATCTGTTGGAGATTTGATTCTGAGTAGTTGATTGATTGTATGTTTGTCATTGATGAAAACATATAATACATAGTAGTAATTATGAATTTACTTATCTGAATGATGATATGAAGACTTGCATGGATAGATACATGTTTTTGACATTTTTATTATGTTATGTTCATACACGCAGACCCAGATATGATATTTCTGTAAAGTTATGTAATTTTTTTATTGGTAGTTACAGTTCTAGAAGTGTAACGGTTTAGGGCTGACATAATATGCATGTGTATATTCATGATCAGTTATGAGTTAATGATATTAATCCAAAGGCACCAAATGTGTTTCAAGAAGATTGCAAAGTTATAGTTAAATTGGTGAGGCCGACTTAGTGAAGCATCGCGTCTATTTGGTTTATACTTGCACGGTTGTAATAATGCTTGCGTGCTTAGTAGAGCCGACAAGGATGTTATAAAGAGTTGTCTTATAGGTCCCATGATCTCATACTTTTATGAATATACTTATAGCAAGTCAAAGGTGACACGCTAAGTGTGAATGATATGAAAAAGTTAAGACAGATGTACAGAGCAGATTATCAGAGTTGGTTCACTCATCAAGAGTCTATGTGAAGAAGAAGAGAAAGACTGCAATGCACTAGAACTGATCAAGATAGCAGGTCTACTCTATAGTTCATCATCAGATATAGTGCATATCTATTATTCAGAAGGTTGTAGCCTTCACCATCAAGCAGTGAGCTTCTGGACAGTGAGTCCACCACCCATAACAGGGTTATTTGTAAAAGACTCCTAACAGGGTCTGACCCTTAACCAGGTCACTATACTTATTTCATTGTATTGTACAACTCTTAATAGGGTTGAAATGTCTTCTAATAGGGATTACTACAAATAAGTATAGTTTATTGTGGGTGCTAATTCCCACTAGGGTTTTTACCATTTGGTCTCCCCATAATCAAATTATGTGTTGAGTATTGTGTTATCTGATTAAGAATTTACTTTGTTTTATTCTAAAGTGAAAGGAGTAAAAAGAATTGAAGTTATTGATAACTAATTCACCCCCCCTCTCAGTTATCCTTTGGCACTATTCTAACAATTGGTATCAGAGCCAAGTTCCTTGGATAAGAAGCCTAATAGCTTAAGGAAGATTAGATGTCTTACTTCAGAAAATAAAGCCCTAAGTTCGATGGAGAAAATTATTTGGATTGGAAAAACAAAATGATAACACATCTACAGTGTATTGGCTTTGAGATCTTTGAAATTTCCACACAAGAGGTTGTAATTCCATCTCTGAAAGACCTTGCAAAGGATGATGGTACTAACAGACAAAAGGATATATTTACACAATGCAATTGCTAAAGAAGCCCTAATCAACACCTTATCTGACAGTGAATTTTCTGAGATCAAGAAAATTGACAGAGCATATACCATATGAAGTATTTAGAAGACATGTTTGAAGGAGATGTTCAAGAAAATAATGCACGCAGAAAGACATGGAAGAAGAAATACAATAGTCTTGAGATGTTACCTAAAGAGAACATTAGAGCTTACAATCAAAGGATAAATGAAGCAGTATCTAGAATCAGGAACAATGGTGGTGAAATATCAGAAGAAGATATAATGGACAAGTTGCTAACTACTTTGACATTAGACTATGAAAAAAAGATTAGTATTCTAGAGGAAACTACGCAATTCTCACAAAAATTGTAGAGAGAGACTCTAATCAGCAAAATCTCTGAATTTTGAGATATCAAGATTGAAGACTGAACCTAAAAGTGAAACAGATTTCAAAGCCTCAGTCCATGGTAAGAAATCCTTACACATCTCTAGTCATAATGAGAAAGAAGAAGTTGATGAAGAACATGAAGAAATCATAGCTATGATTGCTAGAAGAGAAAAGAAAGGAAAAGGTAAATATGAAGGACATCTTCCATTCAAATGATTTTCATGTAATAAGATAGGTCACTTTGCATCTAAATGTCCCACAAGAGTCAAGAAGTTTAGATCTGATTACAAACCCAAATATAAGAAGGAATCTTATCATGCTAAAGAAGGTGTAACCGATGAAGATTCAGGAGAAGATGAAATTGGATTTGTTTCCCTTAGAGATATGGAAAGGTTGCTTAAGGAAATGGGAATTGCAGATGAAAAGGAAGAACAAGAGCTAGCCCTAATTTCCAAAGCTAACATTAGAATTGATTGGGTCATTGACAGTGGATGCTCTCATCATATGATAGATGACAAAGATAGATTTGTTTAGTTAGACAAATACAAAGTTGGTATGGTTATATTTGGAGATAACACTCCCAAACCTGTCATAGGTAGAGGTTCTATCACCTTGGATTGAAAGAATAAGATAGATGATGTTCTATATCTTGATGGATTACATCATAACTTGCTGAATGTTGGATAGCTACTTGACAAAGGTTATCATTTGGAGTTCAAAGACAACAAGTGCATCATTAAAAACAAGGATGGAGACATGATTGCATCAGGCTCCAAAACAAAAGGTAATGTTTTTCAGCTCAATTCTGATGTAAGTTGTTTTGTTGCAAAGGTGGATGACAGTTGGTTATGGCAGTCAGAGACCTTCCTAGTATTGCAAGACCTGTTGACACTATATGCAAGGAATGTGTTATGGGAAAGCATGTAAGGAGTTATTTCAGAAACAAGCAAAACTCAGCTGAGAACAAATTGGACCTAGTGCATACAGATTTGTGTGGTCCTACTCAAACAAGATCATACTACGGACGAAGGTATTTAATTTTGTTTGTTAATGATTTTTCTAGGATGATGTGGGTTGCATTCTTACAGGAGAAGTCTAAAGCCTTTGAGAAGTTCAAAATATTCAAAGCTAAAGTTGAGAATGAATCTGGATTGAAATTGAAATGTCTAAGATTAGATAGAGGAGGAGAGTTCACCTCTGATCATTTTTATGATTATTGTGAAGAACATGGTATTAAAAGACAATTAAGTGCACCTAGAACCCCTCAGCAGAATGGGATTGTAGAAAGGAGGAACATGATCATACTTGATACAATATGCACTATGATGATTGAAGGAAAATTTGCACACACCTATTGGAGAGATGCAGTGAACACAATAGTATATACTATCAATAGAACCCAATTGAGTCCAGGCGCAGATAAGACATTCTATGAACTTTGGTTTGACAATGTACCTATAGTAAAGTATTTCAAAATCTTTGGCAGCAAGTGCTACATCAAGGGAGATGATGGTGTTGGAAAGTTTGATGCTAGAAGTGATGAAAGTATTTTCCTTGGTTATTCTACTAAATGCAAAGCATATAGATGTTTCAATTTGAGATTAAAGAAGATAATTGAAAAAATGCATGTTAAGATTGATGAAAATTTTATGGTTCAAGAAAGATACTATGAATATGAACCTATGATTGAGGATGAACCCAGACCTAGTAGCAAAGATGATGTTATTGAAGAAATATTTGATTGCATTGATGTCTCATGCAATGACCCTGAATCAAGCAGAGAAGAATCATAGATTACAGAAGAAGAAGACACACCTAAGATTCCAAAATTCACATCTAGATATCACTCTAAAGATGACACCATTGGAGATCAGAGTAGTAATGTTTTGACCAGATCAAAAGCAAAAGGTCTAGCAATGGATGAAGAGGTATGTTTCCTCTCACAGATTGAACCTTTAAGTGTTGAAGATGCATGTACTGACTCTAATTGGAAAAATTCAATGAAAGAAGAATTAGATCAGATAATTAAAAATGATACATGGGAATTGGTCCCTAGATCCAGTGACAAAAATGTGATTGGAACAAAGTGGGTATTCAAAAACAAGATGAATGAAGATAGTACAGTACTAAGAAACAAAGCAAGATTGGTATGCAAGGGATATGTGTAGAGAGAAGGAATAGAGAAGGAATAGAATACACCGATACATTTTCCTCTATGAGCAGACTGGAAGCCATTAATTTTTTTTTGGCATATGCAACATTCAAAGAATTTAAAGTTAATCAAATGGATGTAAAATCAACTTTTCTGAATGGTGATTTGAATGAAGAAGTCTACATTGAACAACCTAAAGGATTTAGTCTTTCAGATGAACCAGACATGGTATGCAAATTAAAGAAAGCACTCTATGGTCTTAAATAGGCCCCAAGAGGTTGGTATGAGAGACTTGATGGTTATCTTACCAAGATTGGATTCAAGAAAGGAGAAACAGATTATAACCTATTTACAAGAGAAACACCTGATGGATTATTGTTAGTTGCTATATTTGTTGATGACATTATTTTTGGGGGTAATGAAAAGCTCAGTAAAGCATTTGCAAAAGAAATGCAAAATGAATTTGAAATGAGTATGATTGGTCCTATAAAATACTTTTTGGGACTAAATATAAAGAAAAAAGATAAAGGTATATTCATTAATTAGTCTAAATATGTGAAGGAAATACTGAAGACTTTTTAGATGGATGATTGTAAGCCAGTATGCACTCCCATGATAACAGGAAACAAGCTTTCAGAATAGGATGACTCCACAACAGTTGATAAGACATTGTACAAATCTATGATTGGTAAAATCATTTATCTAACTCAATCTAGACTTGACATATCTAATGTAGTTGGCATTGTTGGAAGATTTGTAGCTAAACCCAAGCAGAGTCACCTAATGGTAGTCAAAAAGGATATTCATATATCTAAAGGGAACTATAGACTATGGTTTATGGTATCCTAAATTAGAGAATGTAAAGCTTCATGTGTATACAGATGCAGATTGGGTAGGTTGTATTGATGACAGGAAGAGAACTTCAGGAGGAGTAGTATTCCTTGGAGACAGGTTGGTTTCTTGAATAAGCAAGAAGTAGAACTGTATTTCTTAGTCAATAGCAGAAGCTGAATATGTTGCAGCAGCACTGAATTGTTCAACTATGGTTT
Organism: Thuja plicata; assembly: GCA_018584345.1. NCBI lineage: Eukaryota > Viridiplantae > Streptophyta > Pinopsida > Cupressales > Cupressaceae > Thuja > Thuja plicata. The sequence goes on from MU225447.1 coordinate 2,973,552, forward strand.
GGATCAAGAAGATGGTTAAAGAATTGGCATTCAGGTTGATTATCCTATTTTTATTCATTGTGATAATACTAGCACTATCAACCTGTCTAAGAACCCTGTGATGCACACAAAGACAAAACACATAGAGATCAAGTACCATTTCTTAAGAGAAAAGGTTGCAGACAAAGAAGTAAAATTGGACTATGTAAGCACCAAAGAACATTTGGCAGATATTTTCACAAAGCCCTTATCAAAGGATAATTTTGAGTATCTCAAGGAGAATTTGGGAGTAATTCCCTCTCCTAAGTCTATTTAGAAGAAGCAGCAAAGACATCAGTCATTAAGTGACTGATGAATGGTCTACTACTCTACTTCTAGAGTAGTATCTGTGCCTAAAGGACTATGGTTCCCTTTTCCATTGATGTCAAAGGGGGAGTATATTGTAAGGAGGAGTATGTACTAAGGGGGAGCATATACTCTTGGGGAGTATATACATGGAAAAAAAACACAGACAGAGGAACTACAATAGTTTAGAGAAATATTTGATGAGGATATTGAGAATATTTTAAAAGAAAGAGGACACCATGAACAAAGGATGTTTTTGATATCATATGTTGCCATCAATGTCAAAGGGGGAGATTGTTGGAGATTTGATTCTAAGCAGTTGATTGATTGTATGTTTGTCATTGATGACAACATATAATACACAGTAGTAATTCTAAATGTACTTATCTGAATGATGATATGAAGACTTACATGGTTAGATACATGTTTATTATGTTATGTTCATACACGCATACCTAGATATGATGTTTCAGTAAAGTTATGTAATTATTTTATTGGCAGTTACAGTTCTGGAAGCGTAACGGTTTAGGGCCGATGTATATCACATGTTTCTTGAGTTGTGCCTATCTTCTATATATGCATGTGTATATTCATGATCAATTATGAGTTGATGATATTAATCCAAAGGTGCCAAATGTGTTTCAAGAAGATTGCAAAGTTATAGTTAAATTGGTGAGGCCAACTTAGTGAAGCGTCGCGTCTATTTGGTTTATACTTGCGTGGTTGTAATAATGCTTGCGTGCTTAGTAGATCTGACAAGGATTTTATGAAGAGTTGTCTTATAGGTCCCATGATCTCATACTTTGATGAAGATACTTATAGCAAGTCAAAGGTGACACGCTAAGTGTGAATGATACAAAAAAGTTAAGAAAGATGTACAGAGCAGATTATTAGAGTTGGTTCATTCATCAAGAGTCTATGTGAAGAAGAAGTGAAAGAATAAAATACACTAGAACTCATCATGATAGTAGGTCTACTATATAGTTCATCATTAGATATAGTGCATATTTGTTATTCAGAAGGTTGTAGCCTTCACCATCAAGTAGTGAACTTTTGGACAGTGAGTCCACCACCCCTAACAGGGTTATTTGTAAAAGACTCCTAATAGGGTCCGACCCTTAACCAGGTCACTATAATTATTGCATTGTATTGTACAACTCCTAATAGGGTTGAAATATCTTCTGGCATGGATTACTACAAACAAGTATAGTTTATTGTGGGTGCTAATTCCCACCAGGGTTTTTACCATTTGGTTTCCCCTTAATCAAATTTTGTGTTGAGTACTGTGTTATCTGATTAAGAATTTACTTTTTTGTATTCTAAAGTTAAAGGAGTAGAAAGAACTGAATTTATTGATAACTGATTCACCCCCCCTCTTAGTTATCCTTTGGGAATATTCTAACAAAATCTTGTCATGACATAGAGGTTGATACCATTCACACTTATGCAACTCCTCCTAAAGTTGAGAATCAAGAACATGTAACTCAAAGTTCGAATTCAACTCAAACATCAAGTGAGCCTCAACAAGTCAATGTAGAATAAGAACCTCTTTTCACTCAAAGGGTAGGTGAACCTTGGGTACCTTCATGGGTGGGAGATTCTAACCTAGTGTTTAATCTACATGCTTTCTTTCCCATAGAAATTTTAGAGGACTCTAATGAAGAGGATTTTGATCCTTCTTCCATGTACCATCTTGAAGAGGCACATGTCATAGACCATGATGATACAATGTATAAACCATCAAATGAAGTCATGTCCTTAAATTCTTCAAATGAAATCCCATCCAATGAATCGTTGTCCTTAATGCACCCCAAACTTATCGATTGGGATCTTTCCGAGCCAAATGACTTACTTTACTTCCCAAATACAATGCAATGGCCTTACACCTCAATGTGGTTGAACCTAATTCTTCCTCCAATGAATTTACTCTGGACATGATGGTAGGGGCAGGTGTTCAACCTCTTAATCCAAAAAATGAGGAGAAAATATACAAAAAAATGAGAAGGTCTAGTGGTGAAAACCACCATGTGGCAGTGCTAGACCCAAAAAAAGTAAAATCAAAGGATGTTTCTGAAGGTGAAAACCCAACTATGGCACCTAAGTGAGAGAGGTTGAACACCTTAATAGCTCATGAAGATGAAATATCACCTATACTTATTGAACTCATAGAAAAGGTTAACATTGGAATATAAGAGGATCCTAAATTCATTCACTTGGCAGCATCTTTGAGTCCTTTGGAGAGAGAATAATTCATTGTATTCTTTCAAGAAAAAAAATCAAATTTGCATGGTCATATGCTGATATGCCTGGATTAGATCCAAGTTTCATAATGCATCATCTAAATGTGAAACCAGGGGTGAAGCCCATCAAGCAAAAGTTGAGAAAAATGCATCCATATGTAGCCCTTTTAGTCAAAGCTAAATTGGAGAAATTACTCAAAGTAGGATTTATAAGAGTAATAGCATATGCCAAATGGATCTCCAACATTGTACCAGTTACCAAACATGATAAAACCATAAGATTTTGCATAGATTTCAGAGATTTAAACCTTGCTTGTCCAAAAGATGACTTTCCATTACCTAGCATTGATGCTATTGTGGATCAAACTACAAGACATTCTATGTTTTCACTTATGGATGGATTTAGTGGGTATAATAAAATTCACATTGCACTTGAGGATCAAGAGAAGACAACCTTTACATGCCCATGGGTTACTTTTTGTTGGAATGTAATGCCCTTCGGTCTCAAAAATGCTGGAGCCACTTATCAAAGAGCAATGACTACCATTTTTCATGACATGATGCACACCTTTATGGAAGATTATGTGGATGACATTCTAGCTAAGTCACATAAAAGAAAATATCATCTATCCATACCTGACAAGATTTTTACAAGGCTAGAAAAATTCAAAGTAACACTTAACCCAAAGAAATGTGCTTTTGGGGTATAATCTGGAAAACTCCTAGGGTACATTGTTTCAGCAAAAGGCATTGAAGTAGATCCTGAAAAGGTACAAGCGATAATGGACATGGAAATTCCAAAGAATATTAGTCAAATGAGGTCACTTCAAGGAAGGCTTGAATATATAAGAAGGTTCATTTCTTAATTGGCGGAAAAATGCCATTCTTTCATCATATTACTACATAAGGACACCATCTTCACATGGAATGAGGAGTGTGATAAAGCCTTTACATTGTTAAAAACATACTTTATGAATCCACCTATCTTGATGTCACCTATTCAAGGAAAACCTTTGTTACTCTATATTTCAGCAACAAAAAAATCTTTTGGAGTCTTATTGGCACAAGAGGATGATGAAGGAAAAGAAAGGGCTATCTACTACTTGAGTAGAACATCAAATATGAATTAAACTATAGCTTCATGGAAAGGGTTTGCCTAGTTGTGGTATTTGCCTCTTAAAAGTTAATAAATTATATGTTGTCACATAAGGTGAAGCTCATAGCCAAAATTGATCCCTTAAAATACTTAATTAGCAAAATGGCTTTAAGTGGAAGGATTGCAAAGTGGGTCATAGTACTTAGTGAATTTGAAATTGAATATGTTGATAGGAAACCAATCAAAGGTCAAGTTATAGACGATCAATTGGCTGAATATCCTCAAGAATCTACACATCCTATGCAAGTGGAATTCCTAGATTTTGAAATTGTGAATGTAGAAGCTAAAACATGGACTTTATACTTTGATGGATCTTATACCCAAAATGGTAGTGGAGTAGGAATTATTTTGATTACACCACAAGGTTACAGAATCCTAAAATCTTACAAGTTATTGTTCCCTCGCACCAATAACATAGCAGAGTATGAAGCTTTGGTCATAGGTATCAAGATGGCCTTGGAATGGAATGTAACAAAATTACAAGTATATGGGTACTCTCAATTAGTCATTAATCAAGTTAATGATGAATATAATACCAAGGATGAAAAAATGACGCCTTACAAGAAATTGGTGGATGATTGGAAAAGTTACTTTTCTTTGATTACTTTTGAACAAATTCCAAGAGAAAAGAATAGAGCAGCGGATGCAATGGGTACTTTGGCATCTTTACTTCAAATGCCCGACCAAAATTAAAAGTATGAGTTCTTGGTGGAAAAACTGGTTAAACCAACGTTTGACCTACCTGATACCCAAATTATTTCCCTTTTAAATGGACATGACTCACCATGGTATGGACCCATCTATGCCTACCTAAAAGATCAAACCCTACCTATAGACCAAACCCATGCTCAAAAGTGAAATTTCATAAGACAAGTGGCCTGTCATACCATCCTTTCTGACACATTGTATCATAAAGGTCTTGACAAAATGCTCCTTAGATGTCTAGAGGAAGATGAATCCAAATTAGATTTAACAGATGTCCACGAGGGGATTTGTGGGTCACATTCAAGTGGTTTAAACCTAGCTAAGAAAATCCTACGTATGGGATACTTTTAGAAAACCTTAGAAAGAGATGCTTGTCAATATGTCAAAGTTTGTACAAAATGTCAATACCATGGAGACATGATCCATGCACTAGCACAATAATTACACCCTTTTGTCACATCATGGCCATTCTATTAATGGGGTTTTGATTTAATTGACACGATTTATCCACCCTCTTCAAATGGACACAAGTATATAATCACGACAACATAGTACTTCACTAAATGGGTTGAGGCTGTCCCTTTATCAACTGCCAAAGGGAAGAAAATTTCCATGTTTATCCTAAATCATATCATTTGTAGATATGACATTCCTCATGCCATGATCACAGATAATGGAAAATAATTTAAGAACAAAGATGTTGATGAAATTTGTGACACATTCCATATTACACATCACTCTTCATCCATTTACTATCCCCAAGGTAATGGACAAGCAGAAGCTACCAACAAGAACATCCTTAAAAACCTTAAGAGATCTGTTGGCAAATCAGGAAAGGATTGGCATCTTCAAATCAATCCAGCATTATGGGCTTATAGGACTAGTATTCAAACCCCGACAAGAGCTACACCTTTTTCATTGGTTTATGGGGTCGAAGCTGTTCTACCTTTAGAAGTTGAAATACCATCCCTAAGAGTCTCATTGCATGGATTAATCACGGATGAAGATTATAGAGTTGTCCACCTTCAACAATTGGAAATGTTGGAGGAACATCAAACTCAAGCCTATAATCATTTGAAAGTGTATCAAAATCAAATTTCAAGGAACTATAACAAGCATATCAAACCAAGAACCTTTCAAGTAGGAGATCTAGTGTTGAGAGAAAATCCAAAAAATCAGGCTAATAGATAAAAGAAAATTGGCTTGGTCCTTTTTTCATTGTTCCTTCATTTGGAATGGGGACCTACAAATTGACTGATTGTGATGGTGATGAATTGAAAGAACCTATCAATAGAATTCATCTTAAGAGGTTCCACACCTGATTCAAAGGAAAAAGTATCGGATGAAAGAGTATAAGTTGAGAGTATCAGATGAGTCAGCATCACCTTTGTACATGGAAAAATTCAAAAATACCAAAAAAATGAGAAAAGATCAAAATACAAAAAAAATCAGAAAGTTCAAAAGCCAAAAACATTTTAAAAAGAGAAAAAAGTACCTTGGTGAAAACCTAGCAATAGGCACCTTGGTAGCAAAAAAAAGAAAGAAAAAAAAAAGAGCAATAATCCCTAGAGGTGAAAACCTGGAAATAGGCACCTTTTGTCCCTTAGGTCTTTCCTAGTTGCATTTGTACATATTGTGTTTCATCATCTCACTTGTCCATATCCTCATTGCATCCGTCATTTGTGCATCGTCCTAATAAAGTCTCAGAGCTGCATTTTTGTCACATTCTAGGTTCAATTGCCTTAAGTTTCACATTGGTCACATTTATCACTTAGGGGAACGCATAATAGATTTTTGGTACCAACCGGATTTAATAGTGCAACATCTTGGTCAGACATCAGAAGCAGATTTTCAGATTTAGAAGAGAGATTTTTGGAACCTTTGATAGATATCATTGTTCCACCCTACACAGTTCAATTGCATAACATGATCCTTCAGTTTCATTGACTTATTTTATTAAGATTAAAAATTGACACACCCAAAATGATCAGACTGTCTAGAATTCTTATTTGAAAATCTTGATACATTTCATAAACACTTGGAAATTTTTGATGGGTTTTCATTGACGCTTTTTCGAGTCATATTGTTTTTAGCTAATCGATGATGTTTCAACTAGATTAGCAATGAGAGAGACATGATGTTTTCTTAAGCTTCTGAGTGACTATTTTGAGGAAGATCCTTTAACTTGTGTGAATTAGTCTAAAGACATGGTCATCAAAGAACCATAGAGGACATTCATATAGGAAGGAGGGTTAACTTTTTTTTGTTCATGAAAAAGGATACCTTGGCTATTTAGATTTTCCATATCTTAATACCAACATCCACTTGCAACATTGAATCTGATCAAACCGATATTCATACTCCCATAGTTGGTCATTCAACTAGTGAGGGTTGTACTTGGTTTTATAGAAGGGGTTACCACATGAGAGAAAGTCATATTCATATTCTTATGGTTGCAGTGGCACCAGTAAGGATTGTATTGACTCCTAGTTCCACAATGCTCTATGATGAAAATATATCTCAGTTTGCATTTATTTTGCAAACCTCAAGGACAATTAGTTGCATTGCATCTTCATGTTAGGTTAATTGTATTCTCCAAGTTAGTTTTAAAATGGCTTGTCTTTCTAGAAATTTCCCAAGAACAAGGGGGGATTAAAGTTGACAACACATCATCAATTTAATGGTTTCAAGTCATCAATATGAGATTTTCCTTTGCATTCATAATCATTAATCATTGTTCATTATATATTCATATCAAGAAAAAAGAAAAGAAAAGAAACATTATTCATTATTCATTTATCCACATCATTTAGAATTGCATATCATAAGTTACATTGCATACATCCAAAAATAAAAAAGATTGTTGCATTCATTTATCATTGCACTAAGTACTGCATCCATATCATTACATTGCATAATCCATACATTGTTAAATCAGAAAAGCATATAGAAATAAGTTGCATTAACATCATTTGCATCCATTTATCTATGTCCTACTCTAAAACATTGCATCCATAGCATAATAGAAATAAATGCATCATAGAAACATGTAGATGTGCATAAAAGGAAATCTCATAAAAGGAGGAATCAAAGATCATCATAGATAAATGTCCATCATCAATGTCTATAACATAAATCAGTACATCAAAAGGTACATCAAAAAAATGATCCATACATCAAACTCCTGATCAAAAAAATACATATGATACATCATCAATGCAATATCAAGATATCATGGATCCCAATCTATCTCATGACCCATTAGGGGCACCTGATCCATCTCCAGCTATACATGTGCCTGAACCCCCTACACCATCGGGATCCCTATCACCTACTCTATCCTATGTATTAGGAGGTGCCTAACTAGTGCTCACACTGGTAGGTAACTGAGCCAAAGTAGTCAAAAATTGCTGTAACATAGTAGAAACCCGATCCAATCGAACAGTAACTGCAGTCATCCCTACCTGTAAACCCTGAACATCCTACACTAAACCATCCACAATGGGAGGAACTGGAGGTGCCTATGATGCTGTAGGATCATATAGTGCTTATGACACTAAAGGTACCTATGGTATCATCAGTACCGTGCTGCTTCGTGGATCCACCTGTAGAATATGTCCATGCACTGGAACCTGTTTGGCCACATGGACATGTCTGCGCCTCTGTCTAGCCCAATCAACACCAAATATTAAAGGAGCCTATCCCTAAGGTACCTATGCTTGTGCTAATCTCTGTCTAGGCTGCCTAAATCCACCACCTCAGCCTCTAACATGTCCACCTCTCATCCGAGGTCCTACAGTTCTCTGTACTCGAGGAGCCCTAGGTTCCCTCTAAACCCTCTGTCTCCATGGTCTCCTACCATCATCACCATCATCACCATCATCTCCATCATCATCTGAAAGCTCATCCACATCAGTAATAGGCTTTGCTAGATCTTTAAATCTGACAAAGTGATGTCACATAAACCACTCTCGATACTTGGCTGACATGCCTGCATTTGCAACATACATCATCGTATCCCACATAGCATAGCCCAGTTGATCACTCTGTAAACACACCAACTGATAGTCAACCTATGCTCCCCACATCAATCTCTCAACCTATTTTCTAGTGTAAAGTGCCATACCCTGAGGCATGTCCTGAACCTAGCCATACTAACGGAGCACTCTCCCAAAGAAAAATCTCTTAATGACTACTGGTGATCAGTCGATCATCCAAAAAGGAGGAAAAATGTATGGTAGCTCATCATCATCTTCTTGCCAACTCTCACAATGTAGATATGGCCTCCATACTACTTGATCTATATCATCTATAGTACATCTCCAAAAGTCAACCTTGCCCAAACGATGCTGGACAACCATGCCATCATACAAAAATGCATACGGATATCTGCAGACCCACACTCATGATGAAAAAAGTCTTGTAATAGGGATATTCTCCCAAGTCCACAACTATAATACCACTGCACCTGCAGAAAGAGTTGCACTAGGCCTATAAAAAACCTCATGCAGATCATGATATAACTGCGCTAATATGCAAGAACCCCAATCAAATCTCTGAGGATGTGCAATCAAGTCCTCCAATATCCGGTCCCATTCAACCATAAAGCCACGTCCTCTCCTATCTAGAAGAAGTAATCCTCCCATCACAACTCCTAACAATGCTAGAAAAGTGGGAAAAGAGGCAAACTATGCCCAAGTAATACAATCATCATCAATGGTGTTGTCTCCAAACACCCATCTGCATACACTACTATCATAAACTGAATCATAATACACCCGCTCTCCATGAGTTAGGATCCTTAATAATCTATAAACATCCTCAGGCATGATAGTTATCTCACCGAGGGGTAGATGAAATGTATTACGGTCAGAGTGTCATCGCTCTGTCATAGCTGTCAAAAGACATCAGTTCAGCTGAAACTGAGGGAGATCTAGAAGGAAAGTGAGATCACATGTCTTGGTAGTCCACCGCTCAGGCGCTGTAAGCTCATCAACAAAATAAAAAATCCAAGATGCTACACCTTGTACCCACAACTTATGGTAATGTTCCTACATTTTGAAATAAAGTGAATCATATTAGTCTTTCTATTGGTGAACCATTCTACGTCATTCAAACACATTAAATCTATCTTTGCTCTAACTTGAGTGCATGAACTTATTTCTCCTAACCTCTATATCTTGAGACACAAGGACAATTTGTAATCATTTTTAATCAAATCCAATTGACGTATCAAACATTCATCAATATGAATTTTCTAATATCCTAAACACTAAGTGACATTTTTAACATACATTTTTCTAGCTTGGAATCTAATTTAGTTATCTGGACGATCGATCGAAAGGACTTCATCTATTTTCTATCTCAGTTTTCAAACTTCATGGTAGGCGGCACTTTAATAAGTTTATACAGCTTTTCAAGCCCTATGGCATTTAAATCATTAAACGTGACACTTTAATCATTGGAGGCGGCACTTGGCTAATCAGGTGGCCTTTTAAAGTCCTACATGACTTTTTAAATATCATAAGTGGCCTTTAAAAACTAGGGTTTTTTAGGCGATTTTTGGCTATTTGGGTTACAATTTTGCCCTAATTCTTAGGCAGCTAAGGATTTCTCCTATGTAGCTTTTCAACGCATGGAGGCATCTTTTCTCAGCCCTAAGTGGCTCTTTATCTACCCTACACAGCTTTTCACTAAATTTTACCTAGAAAGCATTAAAAATATGTATTAAATGCTATTTAAAGATCAATAAATGCACTAGGAGAGTTTGAACCACTCACCGGAGGCCCGTAGTTAGGAGGTCTCTGATATCGGCGTGCTCGCTTGAACCTATGCTCTCGAATGGGGACCACCATCACTGTCAATCGTCAGAGGATCAGAGAAAAATCTCAATAGTAAAAAGTGAAAATGAATAGTAAATTTGGGTTTTTCAACCTATTTAAGCTATTTTACCCTATTTTGTGAGATTTTTGACCTAGTCAAACCAAATCTGCATATTCTGCACACTGGGGCATTTGTTCACCATCTTTTCAGCATCATTGTTTATCAGAAATGCAATCATCTTGGATCTATTCTATCAGTAGAATTCTTCAGATTTTTCACACCTAAGATAAATATGATTTCATTTCTGAGGGGGCATCATCATATCATCCAACAAGGATTCTGCATCATATCTTATATCAAATTTGGCACACTAAAATTTCAAACTTTATCAGTGGGGCATCAAATCAAGTTTTAAATCAAATCAGAGCATCAAATTAGAGTTTCAAATTGAATCAGAGCATCAAATCAGAGTTTCAAATCAAGGCATCGAATCAGATTTTCATATCAGAGTTTCATATCAGGGTTTCATATCAGGTTTTCATATCAGTCAATCAGCTCATCAGTATCAAATCAATGATCAGGACATCAAGTTTTCTTTGAATCAATGTGCTTCACAGATTAATTCAAAGAGGGGCATTTGTAGACACCTAAAATTGACTAGGTGTATCCAAAGTATTCAAAATTGTAAATCTCAGCCAAATACCTCCAATCTCATCTCAATGCATTAAAATGGATCAAATCAAATGGACATTTATCAAGCAAAATGGACAACAAATCAAATTAAATCAAAAGATTAAATAATCATGAAATCAAATAATTAAATTCAAGCCTACAAGGGATTAATCAAAATTATGCAATTGATTTTAATCAATTAATTGTATAGTTTA
>MU225447.1:2991661-3041141 GCA_018584345.1 Thuja plicata
TAATGATTCTGATTGGAAGAATGCAATGAAAGAAAAATTAGATTAGATAATTAAAAATGATACATGGGAATTGGTCCCTAGACCCAGTGACAAAAATGTGATTGGAACAAAGTGGGTATTCAGAAATAAGATGAATGAAGAAGGTACAGTAGTAAGAAACAAAGCAAGATTAGTATGTAAATGATATGCACAAAGAGAAGGAATAGAATACACTGATACATTTTCCCCTATGAGCATACTAGAAGCCATTAATTTTTTTTTGGCATATGTAACATTCAAAGACTTTAAAGTTTATCAAATGGATGTAAAATCAGCTTTTCTAAATGGTGACTTGAATGAAGAAGTCTACATAGAACAACCTGAAGGATTTAATCTTTTAGATGAACCAAACATGGTATGCAGATTGAAGAAAGCACTCTATGGTCTTAAATAGGCCCCAAGAGCTTGGTATGAGAGACTTGATGGCTATCTTACCAAGATCAGATTCAAGAAAGGAGCAACAAATTATAACCTATTCACAAGAGAGACACCTGATGGATTATTATTAGTTTCCATATTTGTTGACGACATTATCTTCGGAGATAATGACAAGCTCAGTACAACATTTGCAAAAGAAATGCAAAATGAATTTGAAATGAGCATGATTGGTCCTATAAAATACTTTATGGAACTAAATGTAAAGCAAAAAGATAAAGGTATATACATTAATTAGTCAAAATATGTGAAGGAAATACTGAAGGCCTTTCAGATGGAAGACTGTAAGCCAGTATGCACTCCCATGATAACAGGAAGAAAGCTTTCAAAAGATGATGATTCCACAGCAGTTGATAAGACATTGTACAAATCTACGATTAGTAAACTCATTTATCTAACTCAATCTAAACTTGACATATCTAATGCAGTTGGAATTGTTGGAAGATTTGCAGTTGAACCCAAGCAGAATCACCTAATGGAAATCAAGAGGATATTCAGATATCTAAAGGGAACTATAGACTATGGTTTATGGTATCATAAATTAGAGAATGTAAAAATTTGTGTGTATACATATGTAGATTGGGAAGGTTGTATTGATGATAGGAAGAGAACTTCAGGATGAGTAGTATTTCTTGGAGACAGGTTGGTTTCTTGGATAAGCAAGAAGCAGAACTATATTTCTTAGTCAACAGCAGAAGCTAAATATGTTGCAACAACACTGAATTGTTCAACCATGGTTTGGATCAAGCAGATGGTTAAAGACTTTGGTATTTAGGTTGATTATCCTATTGTTATTCACTGTGATAATACTAGCACTATCAACATGTCTAAGAACCCTATGATGCATCCAAAGACAAAACACATAGAGATCAAGTACCATTTTTTAAGAGAAAAGGTTGCAGACAAAGAAATGAAATTGGACTATGTGAGCACCAAATAATAGTTGGTATATATTTTCCCAAAGCCCTTATCAAAGGATACTTTTGAGTATCTCAGGGAAAATTTGGGAGTAATTCCCTCTCCTGAGTCTATTTAGAAGAAGCAACAAGAACATCAGTCATTAAGTGATTGATGGATGGTTGACTACTCTACTTCTAGAGTAGTACCTATGCCTAAAGATCTATGGCTCCCTTTTCCATTGATGTCAAAGGGGGATTATGTACTAAGGGGGTGCATATACTCTGGGGGAGTATATACATGGAACAATAACACAGTCAGAGGAACTACAGCAGTATAGAGAAATCTTTGATGAAGATATTGAGAAGATTGTAAAAGAAAGAGGACACCATGAATAGAAGATATTTTTTTATATCATATGTTTCCATCAATGTCAAAGGGGGAGATTTTTGGAGATTTGATTCTATTCAGTTGATTGATTGTATGTTTATCATTGATGACAATATAGAATACACAGTAGTGATTCTGTATATACTTATCAGAATGATGAAATGAAGACTTGTGTGGTTAGCTACATGTTGTTGACATGTTTATTATGTTATGTTCATACACATAGATCTAGATATGATTTTTCAGTCAAGTTGTGTAATTCTGTTATTGGCAGTTACAGTTCTGGAAGAGTATCCGTTTAGAGCCGACGTATGTAACGTGTTTCTTGAGTTGTGCCTATCTTCAGGATATGTGTGTATATTCAAGATTGGTTATGAGTGGATGATAGTTATCTAAAGGTGCCAAATGTGTTTCAAGAAGATTGCAAAGTTAGAGTTAATTTGGTGAGGCCGACTTAGTGAAGCATCGCATCTATTTAGTTTATACTTGCACGGTTGTAATTATGCTTGCGTGCTTAGTAGAGCTGACAAGGATATTATGAAGAGTTGTCTTATAGGTCCCATGATCTCATACTTTGAGAAAGATACTTATAGCAAGTAAATTTTGATACACTAAGTGTGAATGATACAAAAAGAGGCAGAAGATGTACAGAGCAGAATATCAGATGTGGTTCATTCATCAAGAGTCTATGTGAAGAAGAAGTGAAAGATTGTAATACACTAGAACTGATCAAGATAGGAGGTCTACTCTATAGTTCATCATCAGATATAGTGCATATCTGTTATACAAAAGGTTGTAGCCTTCACCATTAAGTAGTGAGATTTTGGACAGTGAGTCCACCACCCCTAATAGGGTTATTTGTAAAAGACTCCTAACAGGGTCCGGCCCTTAACCAGGTCACTATACTTATTGCATTGTAAAGTAAAACTCCTAACAGGGTTGAAATATCTTCTAACAAGGATTACTATAAACAAGTATAGTTCATTGTGGGTGCTAATTCCCACCGGGGTTTTTACCATTTGGTTTCCCTATAATCAAATTGTGTGTTGTGTATTATGTTATCTAATTAAGCATTTACTTTGTTGTATTCTGAAGTTAAGGAATAAAAATAATTAAAGTTACTGATAACTGATTCACCCCCCCTCTTAGTTATCCTTTGGGACTATTCTAAAAGGTTAACAAACTGAAAGAACACTTCCTCCACTTGCAGATAACATAGGTACCATGCTTGCAGAACAAGGTTGTTGATGCAATGGCCACATTTTTCTCCCTCCTAGAGATTCCACATGAATCTACTCAATACAAATTCTTAGTTGAGAAACTTCATGCTCCCGCTTATGAGAATGATGAATTAAATCGCGTATGTGTCTTGGTTGGTCCCCAGTCCCTGTGGTACCATGATATCCAAGCTTACCTACAAAATGGTATCATATATCCTCACCTTACTGCAACCCAACACCAAAAATTTATCCGTAGAGCTTCCCAATACACCCTCGTAGCCAACACCCTTTATCATTGAGGTTACCACAACGTGCTCTCTAGGTGTTTAGATGAAAATGAATCCGCCCAGGCTTTACAAGAGGTACATTCTATAATTTGTGGTGCCCACACAAGTGGTATGGTCCTAGCCAAGAAACTTCTACATACAAGGTACTATTGGCCTACAATGGAACATGATGCTTGTGAGTTCGTTAAAAAGTGCCTACCTTGCCAACAACATGCCAATCTGATCCATGCTTCTGCACAGGACCTCAGACCTATTGCACCTCCTTGGCCATTTTCTTGTTGAGGTTTTGACCTCATTGGTAAGATTATTCCCCTCTTTTTTGAAGGCCACAAGTACATAATCATAGCTACAAAGTACTTTATGAAGTGGGTCGAAGCAATTCTGCTCACACTCACTACAGGCGTCCAGATATCCAAATTCATCCTCTATCACATTGTTTGTCACTTCGGCATACCCTCCACCATCTTCACAGATCATGGTACACCATTTGAAAATCAATATGTCAGTGATCTCTATGCTTGCCTTCATATCCATCACCATTTCTCCAGTCCATATTTCCCGCAAGGTAACAGCCAAGCTGAGGCAACTAATAAAACCATCCTTAAAATCCTCAAGAAAGTTGTTAATGATACTGGTCATGACTGGCATCTCCAGATCAGCCCCGCCCTCTAGGCATATCACACTTCCTACCATACTCCTACTGGCACTACTCCCTATTCCCTAGTCTATGGTGTTGAAGCAGTCTTACCAATTGAGGTCAAACTACCATCCCTCTGAGTATCACTAAGAGGCCTGATTGATGATGAAGGTTACCAAGTGGCACAACTCACACATCTTAATTTACTAGATGAAAAGCACTAGCAAGCCTATGATCACTTGATTGTCTATCAAAATAGGCTCAAGTGAAACTACAACAAGAAGGTCCACCCATGCCAGTTTCAGGTAGGGGACCTTGTGCTAAAGGAAAATACTGATCGGGAAAAGAAAGGTAAGTTTGAAGTCACTTGGCAAAGCCCATATGTTGTCACTGCATGCTTTGGTTCTAGGGCATATCAACTCTCTACTCCTGAAGGAGAACCATTGAATGATCCTACCAACATCATTCATCTTAGGTGCTTCTATGCCTAATGGCTGGTTGTTCATTCCAGTTATCTGAGAAAATCCATGAAAAGTATAAAAAGTCCATAAAAAAGAGAAAAAAAAGAAGAAGCACAAAACAATGTAAAGTAGTCCTGAAGAAATCTCAAAAAAGTAGAAAAATGAAGCTAAAAAAATGGTTGTCCTAGTGAAAACCTGGCAAACAGGCACTTGAGCGACATCAAAAACATCAAAAAGATCCAAAGAAATCAAAAAGAAAAATAAAGAGAAAAATTTTGCCCAATGGTGAAAACTTGGCAACCAGACACCTTGGACAAGTATGGGTGATGAAAACCTAGCAATAGGCATCACACATAGTGGACCGCTCCATTATCTATCAAAATCTCATTTCCCTCTGTCATCCATATCACATTTCTGCTAACCTCAACATTTCCCATATTCCCTGGGTGTTCGCATATCACACGCACTGGTCCGAAGTGATCCTCCTATCTCATGTCCTAAGCTTTTGTACACACAATATTTTATATTGTTGTCCATACATTGTGCTATCCCAAACCCAAAGCTTCAATCTTGTATATTTATCATGTCCTCCATTGCTCCTTATGTAGAGAATGATACAATTACGCTATTAAAAACCTATGTTGGTTCTACAGTTTGATCGCAGTACACATTTGAACAATCAACTTTATGAGTCCCATCTTTTTGGAAATGAGTCCATTGAGGATGTATCCTTCCTCTCATCAACTTAAACCTAGATCATCATCATCTCTGGGTTCTCGTCAGATGTATCCTTCCTCTTGAACTAATCGATCAACATACTCAACTATCACGCACATCAAGACAACAACACAATCCAATCAAATCTCGGTAGCAACTGGTGTACATAATCACCTGTAATTACTCACTTGTAATAAATCATTTAGTTTGACCCTTTTATATTCATAATGTATCTAGTCTTCTCTCCATTAGACTAACATCCCCGATCCTCGTCATCCTAACATTCCCTACCTAGTCCTTCATAGTCCTCCTGGCTGGTTCATCAGTTGATTGTGACACACAACAAAAATATGGGTCCCATCTCATCCATTATATCCATCACATCCATTACATTTGGTTGTCAAATCATTAGGTTCATCATTAGATTGCATAAGGTTCATTATTAGTTTGCATTACCTCCATCACTGGGTTTTATCAAGTTCTTCATTTAATTGCATAGTCAAAATTATTTTAGTGTCTTGCATAATTAATTCATTTTAGATTCATTTTATCATCTTGCATTGTTAAACCATGTACCTCTTGCATAACTAATTTATCTTAGATTCATCTTTAATGTTTAGATTCGTTTTAGCCTTGCATTGTTAAATCATTGCATTGTTCACACATTTAGATTCATTATAGTCTTGCATCTTGCATTATCATTTAGACTTTTGCGTTGTTAACTCATTAATTAAATCATTTAGATTCATTATAGTCTTACATCTTGCATAATCATTTAGAATCTTGCATTTTTACCTCATTAATTAAATCATTTTGATCATTTTAGCCTTGCATTATTAAATCATTTAGCTTTCATTGTTAACTCATTATAAGTCTTGCATTGTTAAGATTCGTTTAGATTAATCCAGAATTCATATATACACATTCATAAAATGTCACATATACATTTGCATACATCCTAAAATCACATCACATCCTACATCCACACACGTCAGTACATCCTATATATAGCATCATCCACCCTGCATATGTCATACATCATATATACATAATCTTAAAAACCATCCTACATACACAATGTGTCATACATATACATCACATCCTGCAAGCACCAAATGTCAGTAATCATATAGGCATATGCATCAAAACATCATATAGATCACAGCATGCAAAACATACACCATGACATCATAAGATTCCCCATTGATCATATATATATATTAAATGTCCATAAGTACACATGTTTATCATCAATAAAATACATAATGTGCACCTCGATGCCAATATACATGGATATCTCAAAATGCAAAAATATGTGTCACATGATCCTCTGCTGAATCATGCCAATGGCTGTGAGGATCCACCTCCTTGCTCTGGTGGCATGCTCATAGATTCCTATGATGTTGAAGTCTGCACTATGCTCTGAGATCGAGACCTCTCTGAGTACTCTCGCCTCTGTCCCTTAGGAACTAGTTGATGATATAATGCATGATAGTGGGATGCCTCTCTGCCTGCCCTGTTTTCATCTCTATGAGCTACAAATGCCTCTGCCACAACCTGCCTGGACCCACCTGCAATGGCTTCCTATCTGGAAATATCCCACTCAGCCCTATAAATCTCAGCTCGCTGCTATGCTGCATCCCTCTTTGAGGTCAATGCCAAGATCTTCTCAGTGGCCTGCTCCATCTACAAGGTCAGAGTATCTAACTGGTCTATCAGTGTACCTATCTTGGTATGTAGCACTGTAGCATCCTTTGTCAAATCGACCATGGAAAATTCTCCTAATTCAACCCTACCCTATAGGGTATCAAGTGAACCCTCTGCTCTGTCAGCCTGTTCTATCTCTACAGTCCGTAACCCCTATAGCCGAGTAATCTCAATGTGCAGGCTCATATCTGATACCTTTTCCATGTTTAGTAATCCCCACAGTCTCACACACTCCATCTAAAGACTGTCTCACTCTGTGATGATAGTATCATGAGTCTCCTATGCTATGAACCCTATTGGTGGCCCCTGAGGCCCCTGTGGCACCTGCACCTATGGTAGCACCTATGGTGCCTGTACCTATCCATGTACTAGTGGTGGCCCCTGTGACCCTAGATCTGGCCCAGCCCCTACTTGTGCCTCTATACGAGGTCTCACCCATCTCTTTTGCCTCCTCCTTTGACCTACTACCAAGGTCTCTGTGGCATCTCCTATAGAAGTCATGTCATCCACATCCATATCCATTATCGGTTGCTCATGAGCAGCCACCTGAGCTGGGTTTGTCAGCAACAATGGTGTGTGTGCAGTCCACCATGCTACATACTCAGGAGTCATCCCTGCGTCAATAATATCTAGTCAAACAACAAAATCTAACCATGCCATGTCCCTCTAGGATGCCCTCATAGTAAGAGCATCTGTATACCTGCCCCATGTGCCTACCTCCCTGGTGACATGAGGATGTAAGGCATCCTCTGCCACCACCCCCTGTTGCAGCCCAAACTGTCTCATAACCCTCGAGGGTCTATACCTCTCTATCTAGTGGATTGTCCTCCCCAGTATAAATAAATCAGTCTGAATGTATGACAAGTATAGAAAATCCTCAAATCTATCCTCAGCTCTTGCTGCCTAGTCCATAGCTCCCCATGGCTCACAGAGTCTATGTGGGGTCCAGTAGAATATGTGTACCTCATCAAGCAATCACCACCAGTATCCAGTCTGACCGACGGAGGAATATCTCAAAGGAAACCTATATCTACAGGCATAGGGCTCTCTAGGCTATCATGCCTTTCGCACTCTCATCAGCTGGAATACTGCGATGTGCTCCCATGCCCAAACTAACATCAAAGTAATGCCTATCCCAATGTTGCGCACCCTGTTATACGTAGCCATGTGTAAATCATGATACAACTATCCTAAGATAATGTACCCCCAACAATAAGTAGTACCATCCTCTAGCATCTTGGCTAGCACCCGCGACCATCCCATGCCAAACCCATGTCCATCTAGGTCAGCTAACATGCGCCCGTCGATCAACCCAGCCAAATACAAGGTTATCCACTGTAATCTGCTGTCAACTATTGGTTGCCAGGGCATCCAGGTCTTGTATGTGGGAATCTTCCTCATCGATCTCCTAAAATAAATATCCATATAGTGGTCACTATCCTCTAACTGGTACTGAGGAATCACCCCTCGGATGGGTATCCAAAGGATTTTCTAGACCTCCTCAAGCGTGATCGTCACCTCTCCAGTAGGCAAATGGAATGTGGTGGTATTGTTGTGCCACCGCTCAATCAACACGGTCATCATCTCATTATGCACCCATAGCCTAGGCCAACGGGGCACATAGTCCAACCCAACCACCGCTAACAAACCCCAATCATCCTCAGTGAGCTGCGACTCCAACTCCATGGTTGGCAGCTAGTGCTCCCACTATCCCAATGGTGGATACTACTGCTGTAACATCCAAAGACCACCATGTCAGCCCATCTTCCCTTCATTCATAGCCTAATCCCTTCCATAGTGGGGCATCTTGTCCCTAGGTCTTTTGCTGACCTATTCCTCACCCTCACCAGGTCCCTCCATTTCCCTTCCCCTTGGTGTCTGCCCTTTTAGGTGCAGACGCCGGTTCAAATGGAAACATCAGTTCATACACCAGCATCTTAGCCATCGTTCCCTAGAGACTATCATCTTCATAGATGGGGGTCTGGGTCTAGCATCTTGGAAGATGCCAGTCTGGCACCGACATCTACAGAGATGCCTATTCGAGCATCAGCGTCTTCAAAGATGTTGATATGGGGATCAACATCTTCACAGATGCTGGTTCAAGAACCGATGTCTCCAGTTTGCAACCCTAATTTCCCTCATTAATGACCTATCTACCCATCCCAAAAGCATTAATAACTTTCATAATAATAAATGCGAGGTCTTGGTTGAGTCACTCACTGGTACTGGTTGCTCTACATGCCTCCCATGTGTGCGCACACGCTCCCCCAATTTCCCCAACATCCCCTGATCAGCCATATTTTCACTCTAAAGCTTTGTTTTCACTATTCACTATTCACAACTGACCTTCCTTAAGCCCCCCAACCCTTCTTATAGCCCCCCAGCCCTTCATATATCCCCCATTTTCCCTAAAAAATTTTCCCACCCATTTTCCTCACCCCCATGTGTATTTTTGTATAAATCGTCCCATTGTACAGCTTAAATACGCATAAAATACCAAAAACATTTAAAAAATACAAAAAATCCCAAAAATTTCCAAAACAATCATATATTCTCAAAATCTTACAATAAACCATCGGTTATTTTCTGCATCACTCAGTTTTTCAATTTTTAGTCACGTTTTGACCCTTGCGACTGCAATCATGTTTTACACAACTCAGTTTTGCCACCAATTGTCCTTGCTCCTCATCATGTTCATAGCTTTTTCCAACAAATATTTATCAATCAAATCCAATCCAAAGTTTTCCCATCAGGATGCATCCTTCTGGCGTCGGCTTATCAAATCCTTCATCACACAAATCCTGTTCAAGGAAATAACTTTGGATTGAATGACTGCTTGGTCATGAGGCCTTCTTTATTGATTTTATCTTTTTGTGTCAGTTTACATCTACTCACCACTACCTTGATCTGCTATATCTTGGTATGTTGTGACTGGTGGCTACTAATACATGCAACTTTTGTAGTGTGCTTTTATTTGAGCATCTAGTCCATGCAAAGGAATCTTGTCATCTGTGTTTTCTAACACCTGATGCATACCTCCTATTGCAATATCAAAATCGAATGTGCTCTTCATATTTTTCACACAAATAGATCCCCAGTGCTCGTTAGCTACATTCATTTCATTTTCATTAGCATTCTTAGCTGCATTCTTAATTACATTTCAGAAGGCTTCTATTTATTCCCTCCTCTCTCTTCCTCCTACTCATTGCGTCCTTTTTCAAGAAAATTCTACAACATCGTCTTTGTTGTGTTCTTTTCTTGAGGGGGCACAACCCTATACCATAATTTCTTCAGCATGACTCCTAGAAACCCTCTTCCTCTGGGGAAATTTATTTTCTTGTCTTTGACGTAACGTCACTTACGATGCCATGTCAAAGAGGGGCAAAATGTAGACGTCCAAAAATATTAATATTATTTTCCCTCTTATTCCTTTAACTATTTAATTTAATCAATTAAATAGTTTCATTTGCTAGTATTTATCAATAGTTTAAATGCTACTCCAATGTATTTTATTTAAATACATTTGTCTCATGAAATTCCTTTTTTAATAAATTTACATTTAGTAAATCCTCCATATTCCTAATCCTTCTAAACCATGATTTATTCAAATTTAATTTGAATTATAATCTAAACCCTAGCTAGGAACCTATTAACCCAACCTAGAGACCTACCCTAAGCCTACCCTATTCCTACCCTACTCCCATCACGTCATTTCCTAAGTATATTTACCCACTTAACTTTCCTCTGATCATGTTTAATGGGTGATTCCTAACCTTTTTAAGGCTAATAGAATGCTCACCCACATGGTAAAATTCTCTCCAAAATGGGCACCCATTCCTCTTAATTTCTTCTTACAACTTCGTCTCCCACTTGGAAATGTTGATCCACTCAACATTTAATGCCAAGTTTGACTCAAAATTGGCCATCCCCTCAAGCTTATGTGTCCCTTATGTGGCTCTTATGTGGATGCCACATAGATGCCACATCATCCAAGCCTCTTCCTCTCTCCCAAAAATCTATAAATAGAGGCCTTCTCCTCTTGATTTTGCATCTCTCATATTTGCATTGTTATTATGCTAACATAGCTCTAGATTTCATGTTTTCATATGCTCTTAGTCTTTTATGCTTAGTTCACATAGATATCACATGCTAGGCTTCAATTTGGTGAATGAATCTTAGCTTCAATATAGTATATGCATATCATCTTCATAGCTAGTTTAGATCATCATTTGAAGAATTTGAGACTAGTTCCTCATACTAGCTCTTGAATTGCTTCATTTGTTTCCATGCTTGCATTTCATTTGGGGATCCATTTTATTTAGTGTGTTTGAGAGAGCACACCTACATTCCATCAAAAAGAACAAATCAAACAAGTTAAATAGGGTGCTTACTTATTTTAGTTCAATCCGATGTTATGTTGAGTTCTTTGTTGCTTGCTTGCTCTTTCATATTCTCTTGAATCAATTATATGTGCTAACCCACTAATCTTGTATGTTTGAGCTTTCTCCCAACAGATAGAAGATTTCACCGTACACACTATTTTATCAATCCGAGTGTATTTTCCATGAATGAATAGAATGCACATTTTGAGTTCAATTATTTTATCTTGATTGTGTTTCCATTCACTCATCCAAGGGGGCCCACTTGGTTAGTGAATTACTTCGTTAGAGTAGATATAATTTCCATGCTTATTAAGAAGTAAAGTAGAACTCTGTTGTTCCTGCAACCACCAATAATAAAACTAGTAGATTGTTCCTACAACATAGGCGGGTAGAGTAGTTCCTATCCATGATTACTTGTTTTCCTAGAGTAAGCGCATTTACTTGTGTTAGCATAGATTTCTTGAATCTTAATGCATTTAAATTTCATACAATTAGTCATGAGGATAAAGACAATTTGAAGCATATATTTTGCAGATGCCATTCCAAGTTTACGTCCCTAGTCGATATTTAAATGAGACCAAATGATCTAATTAGCAACCATTTAGGGTGTTTAATCCTGAAATAAGTAGTCCAATGCTATGGGTTTCTAAGACAATTGTTTAATCGGTGAGGGAAAAATAATCCACAATTTTTATAGGGTTGATTTCTGAAAAATGTGTCAGCCAGCCTTTGAAAAATTCCACTAAAGAATTTGACATAGGGCCCATAAAGTTCAATTTCAATCTAACCATGTCCCACCATCTCTGAGCCAAATCAAATTGAACTAAAAGGTGTCCATACCCTCCCCCACTTGCCTACATAAAAGAAACATAGTTGGTCCCAAAAAAACAAAATTCTTTCTGTGTTCCCTAGTTAAAATATTTCTCTGTATGGTCATCCAAGCAAAGGCCCCAGCTTTCTATAAAAATTCTTTATCCCAACACAGTCTATATGGGCACTCCACATTGGAATCCTCTTTAGCCAATAGTTGTGTTGAGCATTATTTTGACACAAGCTAACTTGCTAGGATCTCGATATTTGATTTCCTCTCTTGAAAGAATAACGGGGTTATTCCCAAGGTTCTCTGGGGTCGGGTCACAACCTTCTTGGTTACTCAGTTGAAGATAAATGTGAATGTTCATGAGGAGGCCTTTGCTGGTACATTCAAGAAATCAAAATACAAAACATTTTAGTTCTTTTTGGTATTTTCTGTTTAACAAATATGGGTGTTGTAAATAAAACACAATTTTGTATTTTCAAGATATGGATTTTCAGATTTCAAGACATAGTTTAAAGAGAGAATAGAGTAACGAGAAGTAAAATGAATTAATGAAAATAAAATCCTACATACATAAACTATTATAAACCATTCTTTGCAAATTTAATGGTGGGAGAGATTTGGACTAAACCCAGAAGGCATAAATCAGACCAAGTCACAATTCGCTACCCCATAGATGCAAGCGTTTGGAGAGGAAATGTATTCACTTGTGCAAGATTTTCAAAATTGATCAGATCGTGAATCCACCAAGATGTGCACACCTATGAGAAAGATTTATTGTTAAGCCCAAAGATGATCTCCTCTATGCATTTGTCACAACAAGGTAAAGTAAACAACAACAAACTCCAACTAAAGAAACATGAATTCCAAGCACAATAAACAAGAGGCTCTCTGAAAATAATGAATAATGCAAGCATAAATTCAATAATTTTTCATAGGTAGAAGAAATTCACAAACCAAAAATGAAGCACCAAACTTATGTCTTTATTGCATTAAGAATCCAACCCTTTACATTGATTTGTGATTACAATATATAGAATTTGATCCCTGACTCTAAATTCCAAATTTAGGGCATCAGAGAGAAAAATAAACTAAACTAAAACTTTACTGAAAGGGAAACTATTCTTAACTAACACTAGATAACTTGCATGGATCCAAGAATCTATTTACAATCATTTTTCCCATGCAAGGAGGGTCAAAATCGCCAAGAAGAAATAGAAAAGAAGGAGGGTTTCTCCGAAAATGTTGGAATCTTCTTCTTGTTTCTAGGAGTCCTTCTTGGAATCTTCATCTAGAAGCTTGTTTGGCGGTGGAGACTGATAAGGGACCCTTAGTCCCTCCAAACTGAACTTAAGATGACCATCAATTAGATCTAGAGTTCAACTGGTTTGCAAATATGCGATCTTGCTGGAAACACCTAGTTTTTCAGACCTTGACCTTTACTCCAAAACTTTTTTGTGTCAAAAAATTCTAAGTGTTTACCATCAAAAATTTGGTCCAAAGTTCAGACTTGTCAGAGGTTGAAAAGGCCAAAGTATCTATAAGGCTCAAAAGGCCAAAAACTTGGAGGGACGAAAGGCTAAAGAATCTGGGAGGCCGAAAGGCCGAAAACTGTTACACTTGTATGGGCCGAAAGGCCAAAAGCTCCAAAATCTGCCTTAATGGAATTTCTTGAGTGTCAAAAATTGCCTCTTCAAAATTGTTTTGTGGCCCAAGGGGTCAGTTTGGGAAAACCTCTGGGTGTGCAGCTTGAAGCCTTTGTATGATTTCCTGAACCTCCTCATAGTTTATCCCCTTCCTTTTTGCCCGGTTAACCTTTTGTTACTTTTCTTTGAAGGCAGTCAGCTCGAAAGTGAAAAAATGGATCTCCTTTACATGATTAACCATCTTTGTCATCTCTTCTTTTAAATGAAATAATTTTTGCAATGCTTCCTTAGTTTCTACACTTTCCATGATGTCCCTAAATTGTTGGACCACTTCTTTAGATGGGCGTAAGATGTTCTTAGCTTCAACCCGGTACAAATCAAGGCCGACCCCAGTGAAGAAAACATCTATTTCCTCCACCCATTCCAAGACTCCTCTTTGTTTCTCTAATATGGAGGCTTGATAATTTTTTGTAAACACTGATTATCTTGATCATGCACTTGATCCAAGTTTCAAAATTGTCTAACTCTTCACCTTCATATATCTTCACCAAGATTTGGAAGCACTGTTTCTTAATAACTTATAAATCTTGGAGGGTGGTTTGCCATTTTCTTGTTTTATACTTTATGCCACACTCATCTATCATCAAATATATCAATTTTTTAGCCTCTACAAGGATAACCCTATAAGGTTTGAATATTTGCTTGATGGGACATTTCTCGTAATGCTCAAAATATTCATTCCAATCTACGCTTGCTTTGATGAAGGATGGGGTTAAACCTGCTGGCAAGTCTAAGGTGTTTCTTTTATCCAACATTTCCCATAATGAGGCCTTCAGGCAGTTGGGGTCAATGGGGCCAACCATTTTGTGAATGAATCTCTTCAAGGCTTCATTCTTCTCGGTCAAGGTTTTTGTGGTCTCTTCATCCTTTCTCATGAAACCGAGAGCATGTTTGAGCCCCAAGGAAGCTAGTGTCTTTCTCCATTCCCAAGTAGGTTCCCCTAAATCTACCTCTTCAAATGTATAGTCTTTTGAGGTAGTCAGGGCTTGAGAAGTGTTGGCAGATGGGACTACAACTTGTGCCTTCGAGCACCCCCTAGTGTCCTGAGTGACATAGGACATTGTCCATGTGAGTAACACAATTTTTGCCTGATGAAAGGCTTTCCCTAAAGATGCTATACCTATATTTTCACCTTCATCCTCATCTGAATAGGTCCTTCTCCTTGACTCAATTTATTTAGTAAAACATGTAGGTCTACTAGATGCAGTGATCGGCTCATATGGGGTAATTTAGAGAATTGAATCTAAATTTTGGGACCCTAGAGTTATTTATTTTTCTTGCCCCTCTTCTTGTTCCTATCTCTGTTCCCCTTCACCCCCTTCTCCTCAATGTTCTTCTTCCTCTTCCATTTCCTCTTCTGCCTTGTCTCCTTCTTGCATTGCCTCATCTTGATTTTCCTGGCTTTTGCTTTCCTCTCCTAAGGAACTGACCGAGGCTTTGATATTGAGACCAGTCATAACCTTTAATGTGGTTTCAAAGGGTGATGTAGTGTCTATGGCTATTGATCCTCCAGGGGTTAGGATGTGGCAAGTCAAAGGGATTGGTGATGGTGGAGTAGGTGTTGGGAGATTCAGAATTGGATGTGGAAGAGTAGTTCACAGAGTTTGGAGAAATGGGGGTGGACTAGGAATAGGAGGTGGGAGAGTATTTGGTGGAGTAGGAATGTGAAGGGGTGTTATAACAATATTGGTCTATGTGGTAGGCTCATTGGTATTCACCCCTTGGGTGATTGGAGACTCTTTATTACCAAACCCTTGATCTACTTTAGAATTATCTCCCACCTTGGGTGTATTTGGATTTGGATTAGTGAATTGACTGGGAGGTGGAGTTAAGATCACTTGTGGTTGAAAAAGAGAAGGACCACCTACTTCATATCTAGTTTTATAACCTGGTGTATCCTGGCCTTGGTCCAAGAAACCTTCTAGACCCTCAAAGTCAGACATTTGGAACTCATATGATCCTAGAGCATCTAAGGGGTTATCTTTCTCTTTAGGATCCTCTTGGTGCTTCCTAATAGTCTCCTTTTCTCTTCTTTTCTGAGATCTCATCCTTTTAACAAGAGGGACATCTTCCTCCTCCTCTTTTTGTGAGTCATCCTATACAGTTTCTAATTGTGGAGACATAGAAGCCTTCTTCCTCTTATATGTCTTCTTCCCCTTTCTGGTGGTAGGAGGAGATTGTCCAGAGATGGAGGGTCCTTCATTAGGTGAAACCTATGTTATCCCTATGGGGGGATCTATTTGCCCAATCATTATTGTTTTAGGATCCTTGGGCCTTGGGTTTGATCCGTACTCTACTGCATGTTCATGGCCATACACCGTGCTTGGCTTTTGTGGCGGTGCCTTCTTGTATTGTGGTACTATATTTATCTCTCTGCGCTATTTATCCACCTTCTTGGGTGGATCCATCAATGTTTTCACAAGTATTGAGATCATTTTGTATGGCCTCTTGATCCCTTCTTCTATTGTTCTCATCACATGCCTTGCCCAAAAATTTATGTCCTCATTTTCATCTTTGTCGACCTCTGCGTTCATGATGGGTCGGTCCTATATCTTTTCATCTGTATAGATGGCCTCTAGGACCTCTTTTGAATCATACTCTGAAACCTTTGGGGGAATAAGGGTCTTCATTACTTCTTTTTCCAAGGTAAGATTCATTCTACAATAATCCCAAATTCTGACCTTATGATCATCGATGCCTTTCATCCAGTGATCCTCTAGGTGTGGTTCATGAATGTACAACTTGCCAATAATGTGGTTGTATGTGCCTATAGGGTCAAATACAGGTTGTACTGTGTCATAGAGTTGTAGGGGATAGTCATCCCATTCAAAGGCCAAATATTTATAGACCTTCATGTCCTTTAGGATATATGGTCCCAGTGAGATGGGAAAATCCCAAAAGTGCTTCTTCTTGTGTTTTATATGTTCATAGGCATCTGTGAGATTCTAGGCCTTTCCAAAATGATTGTCCAATCAGATGTATATCTAGGTAACTTCTTTGGATTCACAGTTGATCCTACTATCTGAATGTATGTGAAGGTTCTGAATTATATTGAATAGGAACCTATGGCCCTCACCTTGCTGGCTGCTTCCTCTGACATCCTTTTTGAAAAATCACCCTCAATAGATCGGATGATTGCAAAAATGAAGGCATCATTGACTATTTGGTAGTTTGTGCTATTTTCTAATATTTTTTTCCTTTTCTATAATTGGGGGTATACGATGTGGGGCCATGCATTGGGATCATTTATGCTTCCTCTCTTGAGGAGTCCTAAGTAATCTTTCCTTGCTGCCAGTAGGTACACCACAGAAGTACTTATATAAAACTTAGGGTTGTGTTTTACCGCCACCAACTGTTCATTTAGTTTATCACTAATGATGGTTCCCCAGTTGAACCTAAACCTGTGGTCCCCGAGTCTTTCTATAAGGAGAATAATCCAATTTTCTAGTTGGAATGATTGTGGTAACCCATATACTCATCTTATCATTGTTATGGCCACCTTAATGTCATCTTTCCTATATCCTCTTCTCAATTCTATTTTGTCCAGCTTATTTTTGGGAAGAGGTTGCTCGAGGTAATGGTTGTTGACTATTTCATAAGCTTCCTCCCCTTTGTTTCTGAACCATAAGTTTACCTTTTCCATGAAAAATTCATAGAACTTGTCTATGCCTTTGTGGAGATAAAAAACATCTTCTATGACATCTGGCCTGATATCCAATACTATTTGGCCCTCTCTATTCTGGACCACCCTTTTGTCAGAGTCGTAATGATTCATTAGGGTCATGATCAGTTTAGGCAAGGACACGACTACTAGATGGGCTGTGGTACTTACCAGTCCTGCTAATACCAGGGAGGTATAATCCTCTAATCTCTCAGTTGGTTGGCCACATCTTGTTAGGAAGTCATCCCAATCCACATTCTTGATATCAGTATCGCTGATTTCACTATGCTTGTTACCAATCTTTGAAGGAGGAGTGTTCCCCTTGTACAGGTACTTCATGGGTGAATTAGTCTTTTTCTTAGGCATTCCTATAATAAAACATGCAAGTATTAGTATCTTATTTGAAGAACAAACTGAAAGAAAGGTTACTAAACAAAGAAAATAGAGAAAAACTCTCTAAGTCACTGAGAATGCAGGTTTTTCACACTTTTAGGGTTTTAGACATCGAAGACTGTTTCACAGGCCAAAAAGGCTGAAAGTGCAAAAATCTATCATTTGAAGTGAGTTTTTTTTGGTCCTTTCATCATCTAAAAGTTTGAAGGTTTTTTGGATGCCAAAAATCCCAAAATTTGAAGACTAGGTTTTGGAGAGTTGGATCTATCGCCATTTTGGTCCTTTTGGAGGTCCGAACTGCCAAAAATTTTGAGTCACCAAAATAGCGATTAGACATAGGACTTTTGGGGATTCGGTCTTTTCAATTTTTTAGACATTGCAGAGGTCCAAAACATCGAAAGGGTGGAATCTCCAAAAACAAGATAGACGACCACATGACCCAATTTTTGGGCTTTCGGAGGCCGAAAGCCTATGATAAAGGTCGCAACCGGAAAAAACCCTAACACAAAAACTAGAGGGAAAAACCTGACATGACATGGATGGACCTCCTACAAAATGAAGGTTCCCAATGGCCCTTAGAGACCAAGGGATAAGGAGATCCAAATGCCCTAGGCTAGACAAGCGTTGGGGAAAAAAAACCCTAAAACTTAAAAAGAAACTAGAGGAGGGGAAAGAAAATGAAAGGAAGCAAACAAGACCTACCTCAGAGGGGCTAGGAGTAGGGAGGATGACACAAAAAAGTTGGAGGCACACACGTGCAGTCAATCTCAAGGCCAAGGGTGAAAATCGCTAAAGCTACGAGCTCCCGAGGAAATTCAAATCGAGAAAACAAAGTGATTTTGAATTGGAGCCTTCACAATTTATAACCTACAGGATTTAACGTCAGCATTTTCAATGGTTTTAGTGTCTAAAACACCAAAAGTTTAGAGGTAGAAACCTTAGAAATTTTGATGTTTTTGGAGGATGAAAGCACTGAAAGGATCGAATTTCAGTCTTTCGGCCATTTTGGTGTTTCGGAGTACTATGGTCCCCCAAAATGCTGAAATGGTCAAAAGGCTGAAAAGGTGTTTTTCCTTGTCTAATCATGTTGATGCCTATTCTTCTGAGGCTGACCAAGTGAGGACTCAAGGGGGAAAACAAGACCAAAAAAAAAACAAAAGAAGGGGGGGTCCCCATGGTCAGAGGACCAAAAAAAATGGGGTTTGTGTTGTGGACCCATAATAAATAGCCCTGACAAAAGGAGGAATGACCAAGGCATTTCTTTATCATCATTACTCTTCCATATTGTAACTTTGTAGTAGAAAAATGCCAAGAGGTGTTTGTATCATCCAATCTTTCAATGACTTCCAATCTAAGGTTTTCTACTGGTTTCCAGTGTGTGTTCATGTGTATTCATTCCTTGACCTTTGATTGTGGTAACCAGAATGTCCACCAATTTCTCCCACCCTTCGCCAAGTAGACCAAGGATTCTTGGAAAGAGCTTTGTTGTTAGTCAGGCATTCATAGCCTTGACAAAGTTTTCTACAAATCCCAAGTATAACCTTTCTCTACTACCAGTCGGGCATTCATAGCCCCGGTAGAGGTTGCCGTAGTCGCCCAAGTCTGCTCTATCTACAAGGCTGTAACTTTCTTTATTTTTGAGACTTCTTTCTTTTAGACAATCATTTTGTTTCTTCTGTGTGCTCTTGAAATGTGTTAAGTTGATGATGTTTGTGTACTCCATGTGTTTAGGTCCATAGCAATGAAATTCTCCTTTTTTATTTAATCTGATCTGGGAAATGATTAGGCTATGCCACCCGGATTTCACACTTGTGACCTCTTTGGGACACTTTTCTTTTCATGTACTTCTTTTCTTCTCTCTTCAGCTATTATCTTTTCTTTTGCCACTACCTTTGCATTCGTTCATACCTGGGTTCTAGGATCGGTGGGTACCTGAATCTATGCACTAGTGTTGGTCACAACTGTCAAACATTCAAGGAACCATTGCTCTTTGAGTGTTTCCTTTTAGTGTATTTCGTGATCAGGATGACCAAGCCTTGAACTTCTTATCGATCATTGATAGCTGTCATCACTTTTCATTTTGGAAGATGTTCTTTACATTGTACATCTCTTTTAGAGAATTGACAGAGAAATACCCTTGCTCTAATTTATGGACTACCTTGGAATGGATCTAAGAACACACTAACCCAAAACAACAAATGAGCCCCGATAAAAGAAAGGAAGAAAGGACTGATGACGAGGGCAAAGAAAAGAAAGGAAAGAACTAAAAAGGGGGAACTATGGTACAAGGGAAGGAAATCAGTCCCACTTAGGATTCAAATTAATGTTTGAGGAATTTCTTATTGACTAGAAATGGGGTCAACTCTCCATTCAATGTGCTGATTCTATAAGTGTTTTCTCCCAGAATCTCTGATATTTGATAAGGGCCTATCCACAGTCTTTGGAACTTGGTGTGGCTACTCAGATTTTCTTTTTCCTTATCCCACATGAGGACAAGATCAGAGATCCTAAAGGCTTTAATGGTGGCTCTCTTGTCAAACGACCTCTTGACTATGGCTTGGTTTTTTGATACATGCTCCAGAACCATTGCTCGCTTATCCTCTAGGTTAAGGAGGTTCATGAGCCGAACTTGGACTTGGTCTTCTCCTCCCACATATTGGTCTATGAATCTAAGGATTTGGATCTTTAAGTTCATAGGGAAGACTAGTTGTAAGCCATAGACTAGCTAGTATGGAGATGTCCTTAGGGAATTTTTGATCCTTAGGCGATCAGTCCACCAAGCATATTTCAATTGTGCATGTCAATCCCTAGGGTTGTCATCCAGAAGGTGTTTGATCACTGTCATTAAGTTCTTATTGGTAGACTTAGCTACAGCATTGCCTTATGGATAGTAATTTGAAGAGAACTTGAGGATTACCTATTTCTCGAAGGCCCATTACATGAGTGAGGCCAAAGAAAAAGAGGGAGCATTGTTACATACTAGATAAAATGACATCCCAAACCTAGTTATGGTGTGCTCCAAGAATTTAGTTATGACCTCTGTAGTACAATTATTCAGTGCTTGAGATTCCATCCAGTGTGTGCAGTAGTCAGTAGTTGTTAGGATGAAATTGTGTCCTTCAGATGAAGGGGGTTAATCATTCCAACAAAATCCAAGACCCATTGGGAAAATAGGCATACCTCATATACTAGTTGTAAGGGCATTGTAGGGTTTCTCTCTTGAGTCGCGCTGGTTTGGAAAGTGTGGAAAGATCTCACATGTTCACTGGTGTCTCTGAATATTATAGGCTAGAAATATCCTACCCTTAAGATTTGGTGAGTCATTGCGTCAGCTGACCCATGTCCCATTCCGTACTTGTCATGGAAATTTTCTAGGACTTGCTTGGCCTCGAGTCTGTTTAAGCACCTTAGGTATAGGCCTTCATAGTTGCATTTATATAGTTGCCCATTTTTCAACATGTAGGAGCTGCTCTTGATTCTCAAGGCTCTTCTCTAAGAACCACTCATTTCCTTTGGGCAACGGTTTTGCAGCGGATAATATACTATGTCTTTGTACCATACATCACTGATCACACCTTGATCAGTGTAGGTTTGGAAAACTTGTCCTTCTTCAACCTTAGAGATCAGCTTCATTAGGACTTGGCCCCTTACTAGTTTCATTGGCTGGATTTCAAGGTCAAACTCTTGGAGGATAGCCATCCATTTTCCTCTCCACTCTCCCAGCTCGTTCTGCATCAAAAGGGACTTCACAACTTCATCTAGAACTACCCCAATGAATTTAATTCTTAAGATGTAATGTCTAAAATTTTTCATTGCTTTGACGAGGGTGAATGACTATTTATCCAGGTTGGGATATCTGAGCTCAGCATCTTTAAAAGGGAAACTCATGAAAGTTATGGGTCTCTCGTCTTCACTTTTCTTCTTCTACGTGAGGATGCCTGCACATGAGTGCTCAAATGCAAAAGAGTAAACCTTAAAAGGGATAGTGTAGTCCAAGCTGACCAACACCAGTGTTGAAGTGATGGTGTTCTTAATCTCCTCAAAAGATTTCTTGGCTAGGAGAGTCCATTCAATCTTGGCATCCTTCTTGAGGATGTCGTTCAACGGTTTTACTATCTCTGTGAAACCATTAATGAACTTCTTTACGATGTTGATCTTCTTGAAGAAATATTTTAGCTCTTTGCAGCTATGCGACGGTGTCAATGTTAGAATGGATTCTACCCTTTTAGGATCTATCACTATCCCCTTATTAGAGATGATATGTCCCAAGATTTGGCCTTCAATTACCCCAAACACACATTTCTTGGGATTGAGGGAAATTCTAAATTCACTACAACTTTAAAGGCATTTTTGGAGGTCACTTAAGTGGTCGACTCTTTGTTTTGAGAAAACTGTGAGGTCATCCATATAGATGATAATGAATATCCCAACTAATCCCTTGAAAGCTATGTCCATTTCCCTCTGAAAAGTGGCCCCGACATTAATCAGTCTGAAAGGCATTATGCAGTAGGTGAAGGTTCCCCATTTGGTAGTGAATGTTGTTTTCAGCCTTTCTTCTTCCTGTACCATCACTTGGTTGTAGCCTGAGTAGCCATCTGGAAAAGACATCATTTGAGACCCATTGACCTTTTGCAGTACTTTTTCAAGAGACGAGAGTGGGTAATTGTCCTTTTGAGAAGATTTGTTAAGGTTTTAGAAATCCACGCACAATCTAATCTCTCAAGTTTTCTTTCTTATAGGTACCAGGTTTGTAACCCATGTGGAATTCCAGATTGGAAAGATGATCCTAACATCGAGTAACTTCTGAACTTCCTTTTGAATTAAGGGTTCCATGGTAGGGTTCACATGCCTTTGTAACTGCTGGAAAGGCTTGGAGTCTAGTTTTAGAGGGATGTTGTTCACTATGACTGAGGTGTCACATGTCTTCAATTCCTCATAGCTCCATGCTATGACATATCAATATTCAATGAGGAGCTAGACCATTTTCTCCTTTTCTTATTTAGTTCATACCTTTCTGATGTGGACCTCCCTAGGTTCCACTTCTGTTCCAAGGTTGTAGGTATCACATTTTTTACCATGAGGTGTTACATATGGGCGTCTCCTCACTATCATCTTGTTGCTATCAAAAATCCTTTCTAGTTCTACCATCCCTTTGAGTATGGCATTGGTCCTCAGATTTATGACCCCTTGATCATCAAGATCTTTGGGTTCAACTGCTTCTTCACCTTCCTTTTCCTCATCTATGATCTATTTTTCAAATACACTGGTGCACATGATAAACTCCAAGATGTGTTGATTGTC
This sequence comes from Thuja plicata, assembly GCA_018584345.1. Lineage (NCBI taxonomy): Eukaryota > Viridiplantae > Streptophyta > Pinopsida > Cupressales > Cupressaceae > Thuja > Thuja plicata. Next base: position 3,014,712 of record MU225447.1, read on the forward strand.
CTGGAAGACTTGAAAGTTAGTGACGTTGTCTGGAATGGCCGGTGCCGCAACAAGTTCAACTAAGAATTTATTTAGCTTAAATTTCTCCATTAGATGTAATGAACTGGCCAACATGGCCAATGCATTAGTGACAACATTTCTTCTTCTTGGGATGGTTTTGAAGTCAAAAGCGTCGAAGTCATTGATCATGTCCTATGCTCTATTTCAGTAGGCTAAGAGCCTTTTATCATTGCAAGTATACTAGCTATGGATCTTCTTGACAACCAATTGCAAGTCCCCTTCTACTGTTAGGATTTTTATTCCTTTCTCATGGGCTAGGAGGAGTCCACGGACTAGTTCTTTGTACTCTGCAACATTGTTAGTGCACAAAAATTGTAACCTATAAGTGGCATAGAAAGACTTACCTCTTAGGTTCATCAATTCGATCCCCGCACCTGCTCCTTATTTACATTTGGAACCATTGAAGTGCAATTTCCATATCTGGGGTTGCTTATTAGGATTGATTTTGGCCAATTGTCTCTTAGGAAGGCACTTGGTTCTAGACTTCCAACCCTTCTCATCACCATTCGAAGAGGTTGATTCTCCCGCATTTTGAGTATGTCTATGTTTGGGGCTTTTCAGTACTTTTTTCACCTCCATCTTCTAGCATTCCCTTTTAAGGGGGACATGCTACATCATCAGAGCCGCATTTTGAGTATGTCTATGTTTGGGGTTTTTCAGTACTTTTTTCACCTCCATCTTCTAGCATTCCCTTTTAAGGGGGACATGCTACATCATCAGAGGTGATCCATTCACTAAGTTTTTCCAACATAGGACCTTTGTTATCAGAAAATTACCCACTATCCTGATCTTGGCTTGGGGTGATTATAGGAACTGGGACATCAACCTCTGGTAGGATGTTACTCTTGTCTTTGGTCTTGAGGACATCCTCTTTTATTATAGGGGTCTCTGATAGCTTACTTGATGAGGTGATCTAGGTCAATACCCTTGATAATGCTTCCTAGGAACTGGGGCATGTGAATTCAGAATGGCTGTCCTAGTGTAATCGATAGTACCCCGGTAGTAACAAAATGTTAGGGTCTGCATCCTGTCCCAAGTGTCGTAGGCTGACTGTAGTGCTGTTGATGAAATTTTGGAAGATATCATTATCAATATATGACTCCAAGAGACCCATAATGGGGCTTTGGTCCGATTCTAGGTCTCCTTGGATTTGGAACATGAGGATGTCATCCATCCAAAAAGTGCCTAAGTCCATCTGGGTGAACATGATTTCATTCAGGGAATCGTACTCCGTGATCATCTATCTCAATTTATGCTCTACATCAATCTTGATCTAGTTATTCAGACCTCTCCATGGTAACCATAGCTGGGTAAAATATGTGGAAATCCAGCCTCTCATGCACTTGGTCCATTCTCGACTTAACAACATCCCATAAGTTTTAGGTATGTCCACTATATGCACATCAATTCATTCTTGTGTTCTGGAATCTGCAACTAATTGAATGTGTACATCTTTGAGCACACCGATCACTTTGACCTTAGTCTTATCCAATTGCATGACCACCCGGTTCATTACTTGGGGCACCATCCCCAAATTTTGGAAGATTGATAGAGGTATGCCATTGCATGAAGTTCCTTAATCAATCAGGAAATTATGTAGGTTCTTTCCAAACATCCATAGACCTAGTAAAAATGGCAGTACTTCCATCCTATCTTTGAACATAGTGGGAAAAGCCTTGGATGTGTTGATGCTAGATGTAGGTTTCCTTGCATTGTTGGTCGACAAGACAGGTTTTGAGTGGTCCAAAGATCTTAGAAGGGCCTCCTTCTGAGATGGGAAACCTTGCAATAATTCAAACATAGATATGTTCGCTTTGGTTTTCTTCAGTTCATCAACTGCACTGTATTTGTCACTTGACCATGCCGCACCTCTATAGCTGGCATATGTCCTTGTTATAGGAGGTATAGGACCATTCAAGCCTTTAGGAGGCATGGGATTGCTACTAGCTCAAGGATCTGGTGGAGTTGGTTGTTTTCTTGGGGGGATACCATCAGTGAGAGGTTCCTTTCTTCTTTGAAGGTTGTATGAGTTTCATTGATAATTTTGGAAAGCATGTACTTCAGAATACTCAGGATCATTCTCTCTCTAGAAGGGAAACACAAACTCATCTTCTCTTGTAAAAACATCTAAACCTCGCTCCTATCTAGACTCATAGGAATCAAACACCATAGTATAAAATTGTGCCTAGGGCTCTTCTAAGTTCTAGATGTAATGATCATGAGAGTTGTTCCCTAGTCCATTATTGCCTTGGTGTGAATTTGGAACCCCAAAAAAATTAACCTCTAAAGCCTCGTAAACATTGGCATTGTCTACTGGGATGCTATCATTATTGGGTCTAGTGTTCCATGGCTTGTTTGGCCTTTGCTACCCAAATTTTTTCTCCTGTGCATTGTTGTTGTTGTACATGTTGAAACTCTAATTGGGGTTTTGAGGATATGCATTTGGACCAGTAGGTTCTCATTGATGTCCACCCTGATTTTGAGATGGATTTAACTTCATCCGAGTGAGCTCATTGGTGAGTTGAGATAAGGTCTTCTTCATGGCATGTAGCTCAAAGGTAATGAGAGTATCAGGCTCTGCTTGGGGTATAACTCTCTATTCCACAAATGCTTCCTTGTGAGATTCATAACTTAGATATGTAATGGATGGGGGTATGGCTGCAAATGGTTGTTCCGATATGGGGTTCAACATAGGCATGTGATTGGCTAGAGCTTGATTGCTTGCTGTAAATGGATGTGGGATAGCAAGGTTATTCATGATAGGTACTACTGCATAACTTTCTTCTTGCGGGTCCATCTGTTGGTCGAATGTGATGGCTTCATTGTACACCTTTTCCATTGTGTCTCTATTTGTCGGGGGAAGCCTCCTTAGAAATATTTAGGTAAAAGGATCCAAAGCCTTTAAGTAAAATTGTATGACGGCCTCCTCTAGTATGGTGTAAGGGGCTTCCAACTTCTGATGCATCTTGTGAAAATGATGATTGAACATAGCGATGGATTCCTTAGGATATTTCCACATGGTGATGAACTAGTGATGTGTTGTGGCAGGATCCACATACACCTTGAATTGATTGAGAAATTTGGTTTCAAACTCGTTCCATGCAGAGATAGACCCTCATGGTAAATTTAGGTACCAATTCTATGCGAACTCTCCCAAAGTGTATGGGAATAGATGACAAACAATGTCTTTGTGGGCAATCTCTTTACGGTTGCAAATCTCTTTGAAGGTGTGGATGTGTTCTTCCACTATCCTTGATTCACCATATATAAACCAGGTGAAAAAATTCTCCAGATTCTTGGGTAACTCATGGAGCTGCCCAACAAAATTTAAGGGTGAGCTCGTTGCGCTGGCAAAAAAGGCCATCGGGCGAGGTTGCTGCAAATTCTGATTTTGTACATTCTTACTTAGCACTATGATAGTTGGGGAAGCGATATGTGATTTTTGGCCATGAGAATTCCGAGGCTCGATGAGGTGGTAAGAGGATTTTTCTTTGTCCTTCCCTTTGTCTCTGTGAGCTTTACGATGATGGGTGAGTTCAAGGAACTCGCCTCTCTTCAGAGATGATCTAAGCACCCACTCGAATCTCTTTAGAGAGAAACATCCAATGTTATCCAGCTTTTGAGTCTTGAGGCCCTTCTTCTAGCACCACTTTTATTGAGCATTGTTTTGACACAAGCTAACTTTCTAGGATCTCGATATTTGATTTCCTCTCTTGAAAGAATAACAGGGTTATTCCCAAGGTTCTCTGGGGTCGGGTCACAACCTGCTTGGTTACTCAATTGAAGATAAATGTGAATGTTCATGAGGAGGACTTTACTTGTACATTCAAGAAATCATACTACAAAACATTTTAGTTCTTTTTGGTATTTTCCATTTAAAAAATATGGGCGTTGTAAATAAAATACAATTTTGTATTTTCAAAATATGGATTTTCATATTTGAAGACAGAGTTTAAAGAGAGAATAGAGTAACGAGAAGTAAAAAAAATTACTAAAAATAAAATCCTATGGACATAAACTATTATAAAACCTTCTTTGTGAATTGAATGTTGGGAGAGATTTGGAATAAACCCACAAGGCACAAATCAGACCAAGTCACAATTCACTACCCCACGGATGCAAGCATTTGGAGAGGAAACATATTCACTCATGCAAGATTTTCAAAACTAATAAGATCATGAAGCCACCAAGATGTGCACACCCACGAGATAGATTTATCATTAAGCCCAAAGATGTTCTCTTCCATGCATTCATCATAATAAGGTAAAGTAAACAACAACAAAATCCAACTATAGAAATGCGAATTCCAAGCGCAATAAACAAGAGGCTCTCTAAAAATAATAAATAATGCAAGCATACAATCAATAATTTCACATAGGTAGAAGAATTTCACACACCACGAATGAAGTACCAAATGTATGTCTTAATTGCATTAAGAATATGACCCTTTACATTGATTTATGATTACAATATATAGAATTTGATCCCCGACTCTGAATTCTGAATTTAGGGCATCAGAGAGAAAAATAAACTAAACTAAAACTTTACTAAAAGGGAAACTATTCTTAACTAACACGAGATAACTTTCATGGATCCAAGAATCCATTTACAATCAGTTTTACCATGCAAGGAGGGTCAAAATTTCCAAGAAGAAAGAGAAAAGAAGGAGGGTTTCTCCTGAAAACTTGGAATCTTCTTCTGGTTTTTGGGATTCCTTCTTGGAATCTTCATCTAGAAGCTCTACTAGTAGTGGAGACTGATAAGGGACCCTTAGTCCCTCCAAATATGACCATCAATTAGATCTAGAGTTAAACTGGTGTACAAAAATGTGATCTCGCTTGAAACACCCAGCTTTTTGGACACCAACCTTTACTCCAAAAAAATTTTGTGTCAAAAACTTCTAAGTGTTTACCATCAAAACTTTGGTTTGAAGTTTAGACTTGTCAGAGGCTGAAAAGGTTGAAGTATCTATAAGGCCAAAAAGGCCAAAAACTTGGAGGGTTGAAAGGCCGTAGAATCTGGGAGGCTGAAAGGCCAAAAATTGTTCCGCTTGTATGGTCCGAAAGGCCAAAAGGATTAAAGCTCCGAAATATGCCTTAAGGGAATTTCTTGAGTGTCATAAATTGCCTTTTCAAAATTATTTTGTGGCCCAAGGGGTTAGTTTGGGAATACCTCTAGGTGTGTAGCCTGGAGCTTTTGTATGATTTCCTGAACCCCCTCATAGTTTATCCCGTTCCTTTTTTCCCAGTTAACCTTCCATTCTTTCTTTTCTTTGAAGGAAGTCAGCTTAGAAGAAAAAAAATAGATCTCCTCTACATGATTAACCATATATGTCATCTCTTCTTTTTAATGAAACAATTCTTGCAATGCTTCCTTAGTTTCTACACTTGTCATGATGTCCCTGAATTGTTCGACCGCTTCTTTTGATGGGCATAAGATTTTCTTAGCTTCATGCCGGTACAAATCAAAGCCAACCCCAGTGAAGAAAGCATGTATATCCTCCACCCATTCCAAGACTTTTTTCTATTTCTCTAATATGGAGTCTTGACACATTTTGTAAACGCTGACTATCTTGATCATACGCTTGATGCAGGTTTCAAAATTGTCAAACTCTTCACCTTCATATATCTTCACTAGGATTTGGAAGCACTGTTTCTTAATAACCTGTAAATCCTGGAGGGTAGTTCATGATTTTCTTGTTTCAAACTCTAGGCCACCCTCATCTATCATCAAATCTATCAAGTTTGTAGCCTCTACAAGGATAATCCTATAAGGTTTGAATATTTGCTTGATGGCACCGTTCCCGTAATTCTCAAAATATTCCTTCCAATCTACGCTTGCTTTGATGAAGGATGGGGTTAAACCTGCAGGCATGTTTGGGGTGTTTGTTTTATCCAACACTGCTTTTAATGAGGCCTTTGGGAAGTTGGGGTCAATGGGACCAACCATTTTGTGAATGAATCTCTTCAAGACTTCATTCTGCCCGGTCATGTTTTTTATGGTCTCTTCTTCCTTGCTCATGAAACCCAGAGCATGTTTGAGCCCTAAGGAAGCTAGTGTATTTCTGCCTTCCCTAGTAGGTTCCCCTAAATCTACCTCTTCAAATGTATAGTCTTCTTAAGTAGTTAGGGCTTGAGAAGTGCTATTGGATGGGACTGCAACCTCTGCCTTCCAGCGCCCCCTAGTGTCCTGAGTGACATAGGACATTGTCTGTGTGGGTAACATGATTTTTTCCTGATGAAAGGATTTCCCTAAAGATGATATACCTATATTTTCACCTTCATCCTTGTCTGAATAGGTCCTTCTCCTTGACTAGATTTCTTTAGTAAACCATGTAGGTCTACTAGATGCAGTGACCGACTCATATGGGGTAATTTGGAGAATTGAATCTAAATTTTGGGACCTTGGAGTTATTTCTTTGTCTGGCCCCTCTTCCTATTCATGTCTCTATTTTGCTTCAACCCCTTCTCCTCGATGTTCTTCTTCCTCTTCCCTTTCCTCTTCTACCTTGTCTCCTTCTTGCATTGCCTCATCTTGATTTTCCTAGCGTTTGTCTTCCTCTCCTGAGGAACTAACCGAGGCTTCGGTATTGAAACCAGTCATAACCTTCAATGTGGTTTTGAAGGATGATGCAACCTCTATGGTTACTGATCCTTTAGGGGTCATTATATGGCAAGTCAAAGGGCTTGATGATGGTGGAGTAGGTGTTGGGAGATTTAGAATTGGAAGTGGAAGAGTAGTTGGTGGAGTTTAGAGAAATGGGGGTGGAGCAGGAATAGGAGGTGGGAGAGTAGTTGGTGGATTAGGAATGTGAAGGGGTGTTATAATAGTATTGGCCTCTGTGGTAGGCTCATTGGTAGTCACCCCTTGGGTGATTGGAGACTCTTGATTCCTAGACCCTTGATCTGCTTTAGAATTATCTCCCACCTTGGGTGTATTTGGCTTTGGATTAGTGAATTGAGTGGGAGGTGGAGTTAAGATCACCTATGGTTGAAAAAAAGAAGGACCACCTACTTCATATCTAGTTGGATAACCTGGTGTATCCTAGCCTTGGTCTAAGAAACCTTCTAGACCCTCAAAGTCTAACATTTGGAACTCATATGATGCTAGAGCATCTAAGGGGTTATCTTTCTCTTTAGGATCCTCCTAGTGCTTCCTACTAGTCTCCTTTTCTTTTCTTTTCTTTTCTTTTCTGAGACCTTGTTATTTTCACTAGAGGGACATCTTCCTCCTCTTCTTGCAGGTCCTCCTGTATAGTTTCTAATTATGGATACACAGAAACATTCTTCCTATTAGATGTATTCTTCACCTTTTTGGTGGTAGGAAGAGATTGTCCAGAGGTGGAGGGTCCTTCATCAGGTGAAACCTATGTTGGCCCTATGGGGGGATCTATTTGCCTAGTCATTCTTATTTTAGGAGCCTTGGGCCTTGGATTTGATCCATACTCTACTTCACTTTTGTGACCATACATCATGTTTGGATATTGTGGCGGTGCCTTCTTGTATTGCGGCACTATATTTATCTCTCCGCACTTTTTATCCACCTTCTTGGGTGGATCCATCAATGTTTTCATAGGTATTGGGCTCATTTTGTATGGCCTCTTGATCCATTCTTCTATTGTTCTCATCATGTGCCTTGCCCAAAAATTTATGTCATCATTTTCATCTTTTTTGACCTCTGTGTTCATGATGGGTCAGTCATATATCTTTCCATCTATATAGATGGCCTCTAGGACCTCTTCTAAATCATACTCCCAAACCTTCAGGGGAATAAGGGTCTTTATTACTTATTTTTCCAAGGTAAGAGTCATTCTACAATAATCCTAGATTATGATCTCATGATCATCTACGCAGTTCATCCAGTGATCCTCAAGGTGTGGTTCATGAATGTAAAACTTGCCAATAATGTGGTTGTATGTGCCTATAGGGTCAAATCAAGGTTGCACTATGTCGTAGAGTTGTAGGGGACAGTCATCCCATTCGAAGGCCAAATATTTATAGACCTTCATGTCCTAGAGGGTATATGGTCCCAGTGAGATGGGAAAATCCCAACAGTGCTTCTTCTTGTATTTTATGTGTTCATAGGCATCTGGGAGCTGCGAAGCCATTTCCAAAATGATTGTCCAGTCAGATGGATATCTAGGCAACTTATTTGGATTCACAGTTGATCCTACTATCTGAATGTATGTGAAGGTTCTGAATCATATGTAATAGGCACCTATGGCCCTCACCTTGGCGGCTACTTCCTTTGACATCCTTTTTGAAAAATCACCCTCAATAGATCAGATGATTGCAAAAATGAAGGCATCATTGACTATCCGGTAGTCTGGGCTATATTCTGACATTTTTTCCCTTTTCTATAATTGGGGGTATACGATGTGGGGCCATGCATTGGGATAATTTATTCTTCCTCTCTTGATGAGTCCTAGATAATCTACCCTTGCTACCAGTAGGTACACCACATAAGTACTCATTTAAAACTTAGGGTTGTGTTTTACCTCCACCAGTTATTCATTTAGCTTGTCACTGATCATGGTTCCCCAGTCAAACCTAGACCTGCAGCCCCTGAGTCTTTCTATATGGAGAATCATCCAATTTTCTAGTTGGAATGATTGTGGTAACCCATATACTCGGTTTATCATTGTTATGGCTGCCTTAATGTCATCTTTCATGTATCCTCTTCTCAATTCTATTTTGTCCAGCTTATTTTTGGGAAGAGGTTGCTCGAGGTAATGGTTGTTGACTAAGCTTCCTCCCCTTTGTTTCTGAACCATAAGTTTCCCTTTTCCATGAAAAGGTCATAGAGTTTTCCTATGCCTTTTTGGAGATGAAAAACATCTTCTATGACATCTGGCCTGATATCCAATATTGTTTGGCCCTCTCTATTCTGGCCCACCCTTTTGTCGGAGTCGTAATGATTCACTAGGGTCATGATAAGTTCAAGCAAGGACATGGCTACTGGGTGGGATACTACACTGACCAGTCCTACTAATACTAGGGAGGTACAATCCTCTGATCTCCCAAATGGTTGTCCACATCTTGTTAGGAAGCCATCCCAATCCACATTCTCGATATCAATATCGCTGATTTCACTATGCTTGTTGCCAATCTTTGAAGGGGGAGTGTTCCCCTTGTATAGGTACTTCATGGGTGAATTATTATTTTTCTCAGGAATTCCTATAATAAAACATGCAAGTATCACTGTCTTATTTGAAGAAAAAATTGAAAGAAAGGTGACTAAACTAAGAAAATAGAGAAAAACTCTCTAAGTCACCGAGAATGCAGGTTTTTTGCACTTTCAGGGTTTCGGAGGCTGAAAAGGTGAAAAGTGTGAAAATATGTCATTTGAAGTGAGTTTTTTTTGGTCCTTTTAGCATTTGAAATTCTGAAGGTTTTGCGGATGCCAAAAATTTTGACACTTGAAGACTAAGTTTCAGAGACTTGGATTTCTCAGCATTTCAGACCTTTCAGAGGTTTGAAATGTTGAAAAGGTCGAGTCTCCAAAATAGAAATGAGAGATAGGAATTTTAGGTATTTTTTCTTTTTAGTGTTTGAGATGTTGTAGAGGTCTAAGACACTGAAAGAGATGAATCTCTGAAAACAAGATAGACGACTACATGACCCAGTTTTTGGCCTTTTAGAGGCCAAAAACCTACGACAAAGGTCGCGACAGGATAAAACCAAAACACAAAAACTAGAGGGAAAAAACTAACTCGACATGGATGGACCTCCTACAAAAAAAAGGCACTCAAAGGCCCTTAAAGACTAGGGGAGAAGGAGATCCAAACTCCCTAGGCTAGACAAGTGCGAGGGAAAAAAAACCCTAAAAATTAAAAAGAAACCAGAGGAGGGGAAAGAAAACATGAGGAAATGAATGAGACCTACCTCGGAGGTGCTAGGAGTGGGGAGGATGACACAATGAAGATGGAGGCACACATGTGTGTTCAATCTCAAGGCTAAGGGTGAAAATTGCTAAAGTTGTGAGCTTCTAAGGAAATTCAAATCAAGAACACAAAGTGATTTCAAATTGGGGCCTTCGCAATTTATAACCTATGAGCTTTAACGCCAGCATTTTTGGTGGTTTTGGTGTCTGAAACACCAAAATTTTATAGGTAGACACCTTCAGACTCTTAGTGTTTTTGGAGTCTGAAAACACTGAAAGGACCGACTTTTGACCTTTCGGCCATTTTGGTTTTTTGGAGTACTATGGTCCCCCAAAATGGCGAAAGGGCCAAAAGGCCAAAAAGGTACTTTTCCTTGTCTAATCATGCTGATGTCTGTTCTTTTGAGGCTAACTGAGTGAGGACTCAATGGGGAAAAAAAGACCAAAAAAACAAAAAAAAACAAAAGAAGGGGGGGGGTCCCCATGGTTAGAGGACCAAAAAAAATGGGGTGTGTGTTGTGGACCCACAACAAGTTGATACCCCAATTTTGCTGAATACTTTCCACTTTTAGTAACAAACCATATAATTATGTCTTCATCCTCAAATAAGGTCAGAGATCTCTCAGCAAAAATACCTCTCATTAAGTCACAAAGGTCCCCACTTTGTCCTGTAGTAACAACCTCCTTCCAACACCATTTCTACCCCAATGGACCTGATCATATTTCCATATAATCCCTAACCTTTTTGTCCCACACATTTTTCATTCTTAAAATCAGATTCTACAAATTAACTCTATCTGAAAGGGCTAGCCACCCATTCCAAGATTCATCCCAAAATGAGGCATCATGTCCATCTCCTATCTACCATGATAGGTGGTCACACACTGGAGGCCTACATTCTAGAATAAAATTCCATATTGCTGAGCCTTTAGGGGGATCACAGACTGTGAGAATACAATTATCCTCCATCAAATCCAAGTATTTCACCTTTAGGATTCACACCCATAACTGATATGGTTTTGAATAGATGTCCCATACTAACTTAGCTCCTAAGGCCTTATTAATCAAATGCGATTTATGTAGACCAGTGCCTCCATTCTTTTTGGATTTACAAATAGTGTCCCATGCCACAAGCAGTATTTTATCCTCCTCTTGTCCTCCATTCCAATTTTTTTTTTCTCATCTATTGTTCAATATATCTCAAGACTTTAATTGGAATCTTTAAGCAAGTCATAGAAAAAATAAGGATTACAGAAATGACCGACTCTAACATAAGAATTCTCCCTGCATACATAAGACATTTACCTTTCTTGCTCTCCATATTTTTCACACAACTATTAATCAAATCCTTTAATAGGTTTTTTTTAGTTGCACCTTCAAAGAGTGAAATCCCCAAATATTTTTTAGGAAGGGATCCAAACTTCATTCCCAAAATTCTACAAACATGTTGTTGTACAGGAGCAAAAGCATTAAAGAAGAAGATATCAGACTTTTACCAGTTAATGAACTACCCAAAAACATTACTATACTCATCCAAGGTTTCTTTAATAATGCTAGCTTCATGAGCTGAAGCCTCCCCCATTAAATAAGTGTCATCTAAAAACTGTAAATGAGTTACAGGTTTTAAACCTCTAGCCACCTTGATACCCTTCCACGATCCCAAACAACCTTCCTATTTAATTGTTCTCCCAAGAGCTTCAACAAGAATAATGAAAAGGAATGGAGAGAGAGGGTTGCCCTGGTGAATACTAGTGGTAGTTTCAAATAAACCTTGTGGGCTTCCATTCATAAGGATGGAGAGGCATGGAGAGGAAATGTAGCTAAACACCCAATAACACCAAAGTTTCTCAAACCAAATTTTCTTCAAAACTGACATTAAGAAGTTCCTATTGACATTATCGTAAGTTTTCTTAATATCTAATTTGATCATCATTCCAACTTCTTTACCCATCTTAATAGAGTGTATAGACTCATGCACAACAATGATACCTTCATAAATAGATCTACCAGGTGCAAACCCACTTTGCTCATTTTAAATAATCAAAGGTAACACCAGTTTCAGTCTGTTTGATTCACTTTTGTAATTACTTTGTAAATAGTATCACATAGGAAAATAAGCCTAAAATCCTCAAACAATTCTTTCTTTCCCTTTTTTGGAATCAAGGATAGAAAGGTGTTGTTAAAATCCTTGAAGATAAAACCACCTTGTCTGGATTCTTCTACCACCACACATAAATCACTACCTATGATGTGCCAAGATTTTTGGAAAAATAGAGAAGGGAAGCTATTTGGTCTTGATGCCTTATCACTCCCCATACTAAAAAATAATAGTTTAACTTCTTTCTCTATTATAGTTCTCATTATCATAGAGTTATGTTCCTTAGAGACAACCTGAGGAATGACCTGCAAGAAGACATATTCCTCATTAATCTCCCCAATGTTATTTGCAAAAATTAACCACAAGTATTTTACAACTTCCCCATTAATCTAATCAAGCTCAGTCAAAATATTACCTTGGTTTTCCTTGATTGCAAAAACCTTATTAAGAGAGTGTCTTCCTTTGACTGAATTGTGGAAATTTTTTGTATTTCTATCACCTTCCCATAGCCATAATTCCCTATGTTTTTGTCTCCAAAAAAATTCCTCCCTATTTAACACCTCATTGTATTTTTTATTAAACTCCTCTTGAATGAAAACAACATCATCAATTCCCCCTTTAGCAATTATCTCATTTAAATCAGCCAATTCAGACTACAAATTAAACTTTTCTACAAAAATGTTTTAAAAGACCTCTCTGTTCCAAACTTTTAAATTCTCTTTCAAGAGTTGAAGATTTTTAAAAAAGAGAAAAGCATAATTATGAGAATTCCTAAATTTTTTTTTCCACCACATTGATATGAGGTCCATAAATCCAATTCCTCATAGCCACATATTTTCAAAATGAAAGGGGGCTCATTCTGGAGAAACATCTTCAAGAATCTTCAAGCAGATAGGGAAGTGATTTGACCCTGTAATAGGCATAATCTCAGCTTGACATAACCAATTTGTATCCATCCATGCCCCCCTAGAAGGAATTTTTCTAATTTTTCAGCAATATTTGAGAAACCCAATCTTCTATTTGTCCAAGTGAAAGCACCATTTTTAAAACTCACATCTTGTAGTTCATTTAAAGATACAAAATCTGCAAAGTCTTTTTGGCTTTGGCTGATTTAGCCTTTCCCACCCAGTTTCTCATCCAAAGAGATGATTACATTAAAGTGCCCTCCTAATAGAAACAAGAAATATTTAATTCTACATATATTGAAATATAGAGAGGCCCATAATTGATGCTTCAAAGCCTGATTGCAAGGCCCATAAATGTTGAACGCACAAAACGTCACCCTAAGATGAAAGGATGAGACTTTCATCAATTGCAAATAACTTCCTTCATCTACTAAATTAAAATTCATCACATCATCTTCCCAAAGAATACCCAATCCCCCAGAGGAACCTTTGGCCTCTGAGAAGAAACATCCCCACATTCCAAACTTTCTTTGAAACTACAACTTACTTTAACCACTTAACTTAATTTCTTGCAAAAATACTAGATATAGTTGGGTTTAATCAAGACATCGTTTAACCAAACACCATTTCTCAAGGGAATTACAACCCCTAAAATTCCATGAAAGGAGCTTCATGGCTTCTGGCAAGAGGTATAGCCTCTTCCTTATCTCAACAATTTTTCCTGGTCTGCTGCACTCCCAACAATTGCAAGTTTCACTTTCGCGGATTTGGGTCCTCTTTTCTTCTTCTCCCTAACATTTGGATTTTGAACCATTGAAGGGGTTTGGATTATATTCCTTCTCTCAAGGATATCAATATGATCCTGCATTCCCAAGTCCTCATTCCCTACCTCTTCTTCCTAAGATTCATATTCAAATTCAGTGTTCCAACCGTCACTCTCATTATCCCTCAAATCTTCCATATATTTATCCAAGTTCCTTATGGGAGAAATTTGGATATCCTTACAGAAATATTGGATTTCCTTGTTTTCTTCCACTAGGGAAGCCTCTCGGTATTCCATCCTAAAGACACATTCTCCTATGAATCAGGCTTGCAACTTCTACCCATATCCATATTTTATTTTGTTTGGGAGTGTGCATAGACTCATCCAATGAATCAGGTACTATGAGGGAGTTCCCAAACACTCCTTCCTCATTATGAACCTCTATTATAGCCTACCTTGTAGGTTCCTTGAATGGGGAGAAAGGCATCTCTATGAAAACTTGAGTACAAAGAGGATTGTCAGTAGCTTCAATCTAGGAGATTGTTCCTAGCTCCCATACTCTCAAGTAATTGTCTCTATTGTCCACTAAACTATTCTTATCCTGTGACTTCCTCCATACCTCAGAATCTCTATTCCAGATTATTTCCTCTTCAAATTGAATAGATCAAGGAGGGGTTAGAGTTTTAAGCTCTTCTATTTCCTTGATTAAATCCAAATTTTTATTAACCTCAAATCCTTTACATTTCCTTTCATCTTGCTCTGACACTATCTCATTGTTTGCACTATCCACTTCAATTTTTAACTTCCACTTTCCCTTTGCAAAACCTAGGACAACATAGTCTAGAACCTGGTAATAGTTTTTTATTTTAACTAACACGTTTGAGAACAATTAATTTTTTTTATATCAACAGCTTCCTCAGATTGTAAATATGAGCCCAAACTATTACCGAATGCCTAAAGAGTTACTTCATCTTTATATTCCATGGCAGATTTTTTTAACTTCAAGCATACCATAATATCCTTTACTTTCTTTGCATTCAGGTTGAAATTTTGCCTCCAATTGCAAACATAAATACTTTTCCCATCCATCATATACGGGACCCTAGTAAGGTTCTAGTCCTTATCCATTTTGGAAGGGCATAAGGCCATAAAAAATTCACTGGTTAGGGTTTTGATCTCAAAATGAGCTCCCCAGTGTTCAACAATCCATCTCTTTATTTTTGCAATTGATAGCCATGGGCCTAGCCATTTCATAAAAAAATCCCTTCTCTTGCAAATGATTTACTAAATCAATCCATTCAAGGTTATCGATCAGTAAAGGAGAAGCCCTAATGTGTTCAATATTACCTACCTCTTTGCTTATTTCTTGGCTTAAAACCAAATTCTTGTTGTGGGGATGAACATTGGTCTTCTCTTTTGGGCACCAAAATTTCTTTTCAATCTGTTTGAAGTTGAAGTTTATCGACTATTTAAGAAAATCATCTTTTTGCCAAAAGAGAGGTCCTTTATTCTCCATGCCCCACCATCCCATCTACCATTGGGAACCTTGAACTTGCCTGCCGAGGAGGGTTCTAGTTTGGGCAGCCATGAAGCTTAACCTCAGTATCAAAACACTTACCCTGATGATTGTTAAAGGGAGAGTGCACATGTTCATTTGACATTGACCCAGAAACCCTAATATTTTGGCTGCCCCCATAACCTGTTTCTTCTCATCTCCTTCGAAGACCACCATTGCTGAGAAGCCCTCCATGACCGTTGTCGCCTGCCATGCAATATTTCTTTAGGTTTTTAATTCTCTACTGATGTGAACTAAATTTTAAAAATGTTTTATATGTAGCCGCTACCATTGTTATTACTTCCATATCTTCCCTTATTTTTTGGTTCAAACAACGGATTAGTATGATCAGTATGTTATAAAGAATTTACTAAATGTTATGTAGAACTTAATAAATGTTATGCAAAATTGGTTGAATGCTATGTAGAATTGACAGAATGACAGAATCTATGAAATACACAACATAAAGATCAAATAAAATAATTCAAAGTCCAAATGTGAGACTATTTAGACCAAGTGTGAGCTTTTGGTGACCAAGTGTAAGATTCTAGTGACTAGATGCAAGATTTTGCAATCCAGATGTGAGATTTTGTAAGCCAGATGCTAGATTTTGCAAGCCAGGTATGATAATATTCAATCTAGGTATAATAATATTCAGTTAAGATGTGAGAATATTTAGATCAGGTGCAAGAATATATGGACGAGGTGCGAGAATCTTTGGACTAGGTGTGAGATTCTTCTAGTTTTCGAGGATATGCAATATCAAAACTACAAAAAAAAACTTTAAATTTAATGTTATAATGTGAGGCTTGGGCCCCATGGTGGTTGCCAATTATAGTATATATGTTTTATCTACACACAAACTCAATTAAACATTAGTAACAAGTTAGTGAAATCAATTTGAAGATAAAATATGATGAAACAAAGTGAAATGAAAACTTATTGAGCATCTCATTGCTCTCTATTTCCAAGGACTACTTCTATCAGTTTCATTGTATATCCTAGTGACAAATTTAGAAAATGAGAATGATCTATGATGAATGATGTAAAGCTAAATAATGCACAATTTGATCTAGGATGCAAGATCTTGATGAGAAACTAAGCTAAATACAAATTGCCATAATACCCTTACTTAACAATGCTTAACATATCAAAATTCTAAATTCTAATACATGCACAATTCAAAAAATGTAATTGCACTATGATGTAAAGTGGTTATGTGAATGTAAATTGGTGGTTTTCACTAAGAAATTCCTCTTATTTATAGAAATTCCCAAGGGTAGGGGGCGAGTTTGATTAACCATAGTCAAGGAATGATTGAGGTTAAGGTTGAGTGATCAAGATAGAAAATCCTTTTAGTGATCCATGTTATTTCTTTCCTCATTTCCCATTGGTTGATTTATTTTTTGTCATGTACTGGTGGGTGAGAGAAATGAGGATTTAATTAATTCAAAAGAATTAATTACTTTAGCCATGTTTGGTTTTAATGAATTGAATTTAATCAATCAGTGAAACAAGTAATTAAATGATTAATTCAATTACCTACTTATTTTATTTATTGATTTCAATTAATTCAAAATAGATTGTATTTGATTGATTTTTTATTTGACTTGTGTTGACCATTTTTAGATGTATACAACAATGTGTGGATAAAAGATCAATCAAAGGGCAAGTGATATCTCACCAGTTAGTTGAAGCACCTATGTCAAGTGATGAACCAACACAAATATAATTTATGAATGCAAATATTCTCACAATGGTAGCACAAACCTAGAAGTTATACTTCAATGGATCTTATACACAACATGGCTCAAGGGAAGGAATTTTATTTCTCACACCTTAAGGATACACTATTCCCAACTCATACATGTTATTATTTCCTTGCACCAATGATATAGTTGAGTATGAGGCATTAGTAATTAATATCAAAATGACTCTAGAATGGAGAATCACAGAACTAGAAGGCTTTGGAGACTTACAGTTAGTAATCAAGTAGATAAATGATGATTATCTCACCAATGATGACAAACTCACACCTTAAAATAAAATGGTTGATAACTTTAAGAAATAATTTGTATTTATCACATTTGAAAAAATCCCAAGGATAAATAATAGAGTAGAAAATGCAATGGCTACTTTGGATTCATTACTTCAACAACAGATCAAAATGCACGATATGGGTTCCTGGTGGAAGAATTGACTAAACCTGCACATGACCATCCTGATTCCTAAATAATATGCCTACTAGTGGGTCCTAAATCTACTTGGTATGGACCAATCTATACCTATTTGAAAGATAATATCTTACCCTTAAACCAAACCCAAAATCAAAAGAGAAAATTTATACGTGAAATATCTCTCTATACCTTAATTTCTGACACATTGTATCGAAGAGGTCTTGATGAGATGCTACTTAGGTCACTAGAGAGTGAATAATCCATGAATACATTTCTAGAAATCAATGAAGATATTTATGGTTCACATTCGAGTGTTTTAACCTTCACTAAAAAACATGTACAGATTGGATATTTTTGGTCGACCATGGAAAAATATGCATTTTAGTTTTTGAAGACATGCAAAAAGTGCCAATTCTATGGGAACCTAATACATATACTAGCACAAGAGTTACACCCTCTAACCACACTATGGTCTTTCTATCAATGGGGAATTAACTTGAGAGGAATAATTTATCATCTATCTTCCAATGGATATAAATATATCATTACACATACTAAATACATTACCAAATGGGTTGAGGTTGTTCCTCTTTCAACTATAACTGGGAAACAAATATCCATGTTATCTTGAATTACATAATTTTTAGATATGGAATTCCTCATGCCATCATAACTGATAATGGAAACCAATTAAAAAATAAGGATGTAATAGAGTTATGTGAGAAATTCTACATCATATAACATTTCTCATCAATATATTATCCTCAAGGAAATGGACAAGAAAAGGCTTCAAATAAACACATTCTCAAGATTCTGAAGAAAATAGTTGATGACTCAGAAAGGGATTGCCACATTAAATTGAATCCCACACTATGGGCTTATAGAACCAATATTAGAACACCCACAAGAGTTACACCTTTTTCCTTAGTCTATGGATCAGAAACAGTTTAGCCATTATAAGTGGAGATACCTTCATTACTAATACCACTGCATGATATATTATGAGATGAAGACTATGGAGTCTCTAGATTGAAAGAACTATAGTTTCTTGATGAACATAGACAACAAGCTTATGACCACTTGAAGTTTATCAGAAACAATTGTTAACAAGTTACAACAAGAAGTTAAAGCCAAGAGAATTTTAAGTGGGTGACCAAGTTTTAACAGAAAACCCAAAGAATCAGCTGGATAGAGAAAAGAAAGGCAAGTTTGAAGAAATTTGGCTTGGTCCTTTTATCATCATGTCTACATTTGGATCAGGTACTTACAAGTTATCCACATTTGAGGGAGATTTAATTGATGGACCTATCAATATTCATCTTAAGAGGTTATATACTTGATTATTTGAAAGAGTGCCAGTTGTACAATAGAAAGTCAACCTGGAAAAAAATCAAAAAAAAAATATTGATCCTCAGAAAATCCAAAAACAATGAAAAATCATCCTAAAGAAAGCTTAAAAAAATTTAAAAATGTCCTTCAAAAAATCATTATCTTGGTGAAAACCTAGCAAATAGGCACCTTGATAATGAAAAGAAAATAAAAATACAAAATACAAAAAAAAGAGAAAAAGAGAAAAATAGAAAAAGAAGAAAAAAATCACATAAATAAAAAAGTGCAATACACCCAAGTAGTGAAAACCTGGAAAGAAGATGATACTTATTTTAAGTTCAGCTCCTTTATCTATAAAGAGCATTCATTTACATCTTCCATCCTTGTAAATATTTATTTGCATTTTTTTTCATTTGTGTACATAGTCATCATAGACCTACATCTGCATAATCTCAGTTGTTTTGCAAAGTTTCATCCTAGCCTGGAGTATGTTTTAGTCCATCATCGTTGTTGTGTTTAAGTGGGGGAGAAACCCAAACTTAGTGAGCTCATTTAATCAGACAAAATAATTTTACAAGCATATTCAACTCGACATCAAGACCTATGACTTTTGAACATTTGATCATCTAATCATTTGACCATCCAAACATTAAGACTTAAACATCACATCCAAACTTAAGATTGAATCAAACAAAAACCAAAATCAGGATCAAATGGACAAATGGATGTATTCTTATAAAAAATGGATTGAATTACAATGAAAAATATCTTCAAAGTGTTTGTTTTTTGGTTTTTGAAATCATGTCTTTTTAGCAACTCTATAATGTCTTGGACTAGAGAAGCGATGATAGAGCATGATATTTTATTGGTTTTATGCTTGTAGAGTTAATTCTTATTAGTATGTAAATCTATCATAGGATATTATCATCAAAGTATCATCAAGGACACCTAGATTTGCATACAAAAATAATTAATTCTTGTCTGTTTATGCAAAAAGACACTTGGGTTATGTTGGTTCCTTATACCTTGATGCCAGTATTAAGTTGCAACATAAAAAATGATGAAAATGTTATTCATATCATCATGGTTCAAACTCTAACTAGTGATGGTTGTACCTATTCAAACATTGAAAAAATCTCAATGATGATAAATTAAAAAATAAAAGATTCAGTGAAAAGTGACAATATCCCATTGCATTTGCATACTCCATTCATGAATAGATCAGACCTTGCATGGATAAATAGTTATGGGATTTTGAAAAGGTCAACAAATCAAGTAAAATCATCATTTATCCTTTAGGTGGAATACATTGTATGTTAAAAAAAAAATTCCATTATTCATAGAGGTTCATCCATTAAGTTATTGCAAAAATTTAATCATTAACCATTAAGTTGTATTAGTCATTAGTCATTATTACAGCTAGGTTGCATTCATTTTCATTTTACATAAATTATCATTTCATTCATCCATTATGTACATGAGTATCTATTAACATTAAGTATCATCATTACATCATATACATCGTTATACATTACAGGATATAGATTGCATATACATTATATAAACATCATTACATCATTGCATATAAACATTTCATAAATAGGTAGAAGCATGGCCTTAATCATCTATATAAATATCTCATCGTGTATCCATGAAATCCAAAGTATCCATCATAACATAACTCATAATTATAGTATATCCATACATTATCCATCTAAATAAATCATCCATGTAAGTATCTAGGTAAATAAAATCATATGCACCCAGAGTAAATCATACAATAATGCATCCATAAAATAAAACCATCTATACTATGCAAACATAAAAACATCATAAGTAAATGCATCACATACATTCATAGATCCTACATAAAAAGATAAGATAACCATATAGACAAGCATCCATCATAAGTCTCACTGCATCATCATATATATCATCAAAATATTAAGGTCCAATGTATAATGACATTAAAGGAGAATAAATCATAAGTATCAGAAAGGGGGAGAGAAATATATCAATGTCCATATCAATAATGTGCATCAAGGTACATCATCATAATTATCAAGAGTCAAATATATACATCAACATGTTGACATATGATATCATCACAATGCCATCTATATGTGACTACCACTTGTATCAGTACATACACCAGTACCCGTAGAGGGACCTACACTAGTACCTGCACATGGATCATGTGGTGGTCTAAATAATAGACCTATAACCCCTTGTCCCTACTACCTAGTGGCCCTATCTCTCTCAGATTGTAGAGTAGCTACCTCTGCTATGAGTGCCTAAATCTGACCCTGTTCCTACTATAACTGAGACTATAATGTGGTAATCCCATCCTTTAACCTCTTAATATCCTAACCAGGAGCAACTAGAGGAACTACCTATCCAACCCATCTACCTACACGAGGCTCATGAGCTTCCCATATGTTTTCCAAAATAACTCTACCTCTGGTAGGAGATGCACCACCTTGGCTTCCATCTCCACCTTAGCCACCATCCCTACCACCTAGACCACATCCATCTCCAACTTGACCACCATCCTTGCAACCTCAACCTAAACCTTGACCTCCTACTACAACTATATTGATCTTGACTCTACCTCTCACTACTCCAGCAACATGACCACCACCGCTAGCTATGCAACCTCTGGCTCTTCCCCCTCTCACCCTCACATAACCCCTCTATCACCAAGGACCATCCTCATCATCATCACTGTCATCATCCTCTAGAGAAAGAACTATCTCTTTAGGATCTATCATCTAGGAAAAGGATGAGTGACGAACCATTGACCATAAGCTATTATCATCCTAAAATTTATCACACCTGGTTTATAATGCCAAGAAATGTCACCAATTATCTCATGTTCATCATGAGTTTTCTTGTAATCTACACTAAGATCCCATAGGTCCCTCTTTGAGTGAACACGAGTATACATGGAAAGACCCTACGAAATCCCCTTAGTCCATTCATACTAATGTAGCATTCAAGAAACTAGAATCCTCTCCAATATATATGGGGTACACCCAATCAACCATTGTAATGTAAATTAAAAAGGCATCTCATCTGGATCCTCTTGTCAGGCCTCATGTTTGATATATGACCTTGAACATAATATGTGCATGTCATCTAGCTAGTGCCTCCAATACTCTAACTTTCCCATTCAAGACTACACAATGGTGCCATGATACCTATAGAGGTAAGGAAAACTAATGGGATGATCTCTATCTACAATAGGCCTTATAACTAGGATATGCACCCAAGCCAAATCTAAAGTAGCATAACCTTGACATATAATGGTGCACCTTGTCAATTCAGTACCTAATGAAGCTCATGATAAAGGATCCCTAAGATATAAGTACCTTAGGCAAAATTTCAAGGATGTGTAATCATATCCTCTTGAATCCTAATTTATCTAACAAAGAATACATGAGCTCTCCTATATGGCATCATGAACCCACCAATAAGAGCTATCAAAACATAGGGGAGTAGGGCATAATTGCATCTCATATTACTCCAATAAATTATCTCATCCCCAATGTCATCATCTTCAAATACCCATCTGAATGCATCACCATCAAACTCATGATAGTAATAGACTAGCTTGCCCATTACAGGAATCCATAGGATCCTGTATAGGTCCTAAAGAGTCATGATCATCTCTCCTATTTTAAAATGGAATGTGTTTATATGGGTCTAAAAATTTAGCACCCATTAATTTGGAAGCTCTAGGACCTATTTGAGCCCCATTTTAGTGATCTCCTCAATTTTGGATGTCTTTATGCTTCATTTTCCCGCTTTTCTCTCTATTTTTCCCCAAGCCCCTTAATACTTCTTGGGCCTTGCAAATTTTGTGTCAAAATTTACCCTCTTGGGTATAGGTCAAACTTGGTTTGACCTACACTAGGCATAGGTCAAACCACTTTTGACTTATTTCTTTTGGGTTTTAAATTAGTGGGTTTCCGGCCTAATGCACAATATTTTTATTTTCCCCCCCAATGAAGTCAGCCTCCACAAAATTGAACCCCAAAATCACTATAAAAGGAAGCCTCAACCATTCATTTTTCCATTCATTCATGATCTAAGACATCTATTTCATCCATTTCATGCCCATAATTGCAAGCATTCAAGCTCAAGGTGATTTCAAGAAAGCAAGGATTTGGCTCCAAGATTTGAAGACTATTATATGAATCTCTCTCTCATGATGGAATAATGGAGGAATTTTCCAATTGAGAAAGATGAGCCATATCCATTATTCATGCCTCTCCTTATTCATTCAATCATATCAAGCATACATACATCCATGATCTATGATTTGTGAAGTGTAGATCTATTGCATTGGTGAATATGTCCCACATTCTACAATTCAACATTCAATCAAGCAAGCATACATATTTGTGGGTATAGCATATATGAATTTATCCACAAGGGTTTGAAAATCAAGGTGAATACATACATTTGTCTCTTTTTACATTCTTTTATATATTTCATTTCCAGGTTAATTCCTAAACGGGGGCTTGACCAAGGCAAGCCCCTTTCTCCCAATAATTTCCCTTCTCTCTTGTGTGCAGGCATAGGTTCAAAATGGAGATTTAGTTGTAGATATGGGAACCTATTTGGAAGAAATTTCCATATCCATTTTCTATTATATATTTCAAAAATATCTGGTATAGGTCTAACCTTCAACATATACCCTGACATTCAGAGTGCAAATTCCAGTTACAAATCCGGAAAGACAATCTGAAGACTTTCCCATATAAACTTTCTATTTCCAATTTTGAGTAGATTGAGTATAGATTGAACCTTTGACCTATACCTGGTTATAGGTAAAAAAAATTTCAACCTATTCTTGAGACAAAACATAAAGTTGCAATTTTTAGAGTTGCAGATCACAAACTACTGGATTCAGGTACCTAGACATTTCAAGACTCTGTCAGACGTGGTGGAACCCTAATTTTTACAAATTTAGGGTGCCATATTCCTTACCCTTGAAGGATTTTTTATGTGTAAATCATGTTTATTCAAGGATATTATTATCCCTAGAAATGATTTTTTAAATTCATTTTTTTAAGCTCTCAGGTATGTATTTGGAGACTTAGGGGTTCTCCGAGGTAAGCATTTCTCTAAAGTATGGTTTTATCAGTTTGAGTAATACTTATGCATTCTCTATAAATTCATAGGCCTTTTATAATGTTTCCAAATTCCTTGTTACTACCAATGGTTGACACTTTATCTTTTTTTGTAATTTTTGCCTACCAGAAATTCATATTTCATATAGCAACGATTACATTTACAACTTTAAGTGTTGGCCGCTGATCAGTTTTAATCTTCCTCCATCAGACGACTTCTGTAAGTTGATTGTTTCATAGAACAAAGAATCATTCCTGGGCCACTGAAAAACCTCCAAGTCATCAGGAAATGCCATATTTCACTAATCACATACTTGACATCATCCCGTAGTCCCAGATAGATTATCTTTCATGTACTTTCTAGCCCACGATCATGGAAATCACCGATCTTCATCAAGAGGTTAGTGCAATGAAGGCACAATATGGAACTTATCTTATGAGCACCTTTATTCTACCAGTTATAAAATCAGTGTCAATTTTATGCATGTCTAAAAGATGCACTTTTAGAAGCGCATTTATCTCATATGTTGTTTTGACCTTGTACACAATGGTGCCACATCATGTAGATCGACCAATCAAAAGTATGAACATTTTGACAAATTTCTAGTAGAGAAGGTCCCACCATTCACTCTTCTAGCACTCAGAGATACACAACCAAATGATGTAATCTCATGGATAGTAAATTTCCTGCAACTTCTAGCGTGGGATAGTGGGAGCCATTGATTCTTTTTGATTTTTAATGCCCCAGTGATTGAACAAAATAGATTATGGGTCCATCTTTCTGACAACTTTAGATGATCACCGTTCATTCAAGATACATGGAATGATGTAGAAACATATAAGGAATAGGTCACATGAAAAAGGATATGTGGCGATTGAAACTTCATATCCCAATCACTTATGCCAATCAATCAATGAAGAATTCTTTCTATTGAGTTGGAGGCATTGTTGGCCTTGCACAAACCTTCTGTCAACATGGATGCATGGTGTAATCATATGATCCCATGAGTAATAAAGGTTGAGCATCTTCCAGAGTGGGATCATGGGAGCTATTGATTATTTCAAGGAGATAACTTAGCTTCAACACTAAAGTGAAACAAAGAACATATAGCTTTCTCTAATAGATGCATCGTGACCATCAATTTAATGCATGTACTAAAAAATGGTGCATTTAGTAGCTTGATGGTTAACCAAAGGCGGAACAAAAGCATTATAAGAGCAATGCGTGAACCAAATAGAAGGTGACAGATGGAAGCAAAAGATTTAAATTGAAGATAAAAGGGAAATTAAGCATGAGGATATTTGTAAAATAAAATAATGGCTATAATTATGAATTTCAACAGCTAATGACAGTTTTAAGGAGCAAATTTGGAGCTTTTGTCAAGGAAGAGTTAGGTTTTCTGTTATTTTTATTGTAGTTTTAATTTTTAGTTGTTTATTTAGGATTAGGTTTTTGTTTTGAAAGGACACATTGGTTTTAATCTTGTACACATCCCTTGGATTACATATTTATGGGGATTTTAGGACCACGTGAGAGAGGAAATGAAGAAGATATTTTAGAGGCATTTACAGTAGATAGACTCAACAACTACAAAGATGAACTCGTGTGTGTGTGATGAAAATGTGTCACACTTATATGAGACATTCCATCCAAGGTTTCTCAATAATGAGGCCTCAAATATCGACTCATAGCTCTCTATTCATGGAGTGCAAATGTTTGTAATGAAGGCCCTCAGATTGACCTAGTTGTGCCCATGCAAGTACACCATGAAATGAGAGATTCAATGCATGAAAATGGGATCTATTCTATATGATTGCAATGCATGAAAGTAAATTAATCTAAATGATAACAATGCATGATTAATCTATGAAAGGAAATATGCAAGCTGATCTAATATAAATCTAATCTATATGAATAGCCACGGATGCAAGAAGAAGAAGACAAGAAGAGAGAAGTTGCAATATCCAAGCTTGAGTGCTCAAATCCTCCTCCAAAATTGCTCTCGAAACCCGCAGCATAACAATACGATAATTGTGGATGATCTCTAAATGATAATGAGAGATTTCCTTATATAGGAAAGTGAACGGTTGAGATTAAGAGGCAAAAAGAATTGATCAATGGTTGAGATTAAGAGGCAAAAACCCACCACTTAGGAAGATGTGATGAAAAAGGGATGTTTATTTAATTTAATTTAATTTACTACCTTTTTCAACAAATAAAGTTCTTTAAGTGGGAATTTTTATTTATTTAATTAAAAGAGGGGTTTTCTTTTAATTAAATAAGATGAATTTTATTTAATTAAAAAGAGAAATTTACTTTAATTAAATAAGATAAATTTTATTCAATTAAAAGGGAGATTAAATATTTTAATCAAATAAGATAAATTTTATTTAACTAAAAAGAAAATTAAATCTTTTAATTAGATAAAAATGATCAAACCTTAGGAAATATTGAATTAATTGAATTAATTACAATTTGATCAAGGAAATTGATTTGAATTGAAAATATTGCAAAGCATTGAT
>MU225447.1:3041398-3054988 GCA_018584345.1 Thuja plicata
AAGATTGAAGTTTGATAGGTACTGCCCCCTCGTGATCAAAATTGAAATGAGATAGAGGAGAAACAACAAATTGATAAATTTTGATCAAATCAAACTAAAGATAAGGTTCTTGATGTAAGATGAAAGAAATAAAGATCACAGAACCAAGGTAGATCATTAAGCATGAAATATTATGCCCCAAGGTTGAATTAGAACAAAAGAAGTGGGGTGAAAGTGAATGGAAGATAGAAGTTTGGAAGAAGTGGAAAGAAATGGAGAGAAGAAATAGAATTTGCCTTAAGAAAGAGAATGCCCCAAAATTAATCGACTGTTTAAGATAGAAAATTTTGATTGAGATCACGAAATAAGATAAGGAAATGAATATCAAAATGTGATCACAGTTGATTAAAAGTCCACAATAAAGATGAAGGAAACCCTCTCAGACTCATAATGCAGCCTAAAAATGCAAACTAACATGAGGTATAAAAATGCAAACTACATGAAATGTAAAGGTGTACTTGCAATAGAGCAACTATAACATAGGAATTTGTGTTCATCATTAATAAGAGAATGTTAAGGAACTTATTTTCATCATTGGGCCATTATTAACGGACATCAGAAAATCACACAATCATCACTAGTCACAAGTGCAACTATGAAGATATGAATGTGATTGATATCAGATTGGAATGTGGAAAGATTCTAACATAAGCATCAAATACATAAAGGTCAAGATGACTATGATGTTAGCTTACCCAATTTAATATAGAAAAACCACGCTCACATCAAGGCATAGATGTCGGGATGACCAGAAGAATGGTTGTGCAAAAATAGTTAAGCATAAAGTAGGAAGCAAATAAAAACATGCCCCATGCCCCAAGTCCTCTAGCTATGCATCCTAGAGAGACTTGTTAGACAAGGACACTCAACGAAAATCAATAACAGTTAGCACACAAAGAAAAGATCATGATATCACTCAAGCATTAAGTGTTGTGTTTAAAAATTTAAGTGTGTTAACTGATACTGAGTTCTGAGGATAAGGATTGAATGCTTTCAAGTAGGTAAGACCACATGAAAAAACTTGGTAAGATCAAACTGATAAGTTTTGAAAAACACTCGATGTCAGGGGTTGTATTGAAAAATATAGTTGGGGTGGTGTTAAAAAACACCATTTGTGAGGTGTCCTAAAGACTAACGCATCCAAGAGACCAAAGATAACACAGTTAGGCCCCCTAGAAAAAGACAAAGTCCAATTCCAGATAGAGGCAACAAGGATAAGGCATGATGGAGAAAGGCTAAGTGTCAAGGACACACGCTAAGAAACAGGGGTGCAAAGGTCTCAAGTAGCGCATGTTTCTAGGTTTTCACCACTTGGATTTTACTACAATTTTTTCATTTTTTTTAGGACTTTTTATAATTTTTTATAATTTTTTCTAGCAAGGCGCCTATTTCCAGGTTTTCACCAAGGCACTTTTTCTATTTTTTTGAATTTTTTGAATTTTTGATTTTTTTCAATTTTTGGAATATATAATTTTTTTGAAGATACATCAAAGTGCCTATTGCTAGGTTTTCACTAAGATGATCATTTTTTCAGGACATTTTCCGATTATTATAGAATTTTTGACAATATATCATTTTTTTGAATTTTTTCAGGATTAATAAATATGTACAAAAGGATGCCCCCAGACAGAATGGGCATCATGGATAGAACTTCTTCAAGTGCAAAACATTGATAGGATCAGGGAGTTGTTCTCCCTTTTCTATAGATAGTAAATAAGCACCTGTCTCAAAAGCTACTATGATAATGTAAGGTCCAAGCCAATGAGGTTCAAATTTTCCCTTATGATCTCTATGTTGTTGATTCTTAGGATTTTCGCGTAGGAAAAGATCTCCCACTTGGAATTCTCTAGGGTGAACCTTTTTGTTGAAGGATTTGGTCATGCGCTTTTGATAGACCCTCATATGGTCAAATGATGCTTGACATTTTTCATCTAGAAGTTCTAACTCTTGAAGTCTCATGGCACGGTAGTCTTCATTTGTAACTAGACCATGGAGAGAAATTCTAAGTGAAGGAAACTCAACCTCCAAAGGTAACACTACTTCAGCACCATATGCAAGGGCAAAGGACTAGCCCCAGTAGGAGTACAAATACTCATTCTATAGGCTCACAAAGCCAAATTTATTTGTAAATGCCAATGTCTTCCATTCTTATAGACTATTCTACGAAATATTTTAAGAATGGTTTTGTTTGATGCCTCTGATTAACCATTTCCTTGTGGGAAGTAAATGGAGGACCAATGTTGTTTAATCTTGAATTTCTTGCAAAGTTGTTTAAGGTCCTTATTTTTAAACTGGCCTCCGTTGTCAGTAATAATCTCATAAGGCACTCCATATTGATAGATGATATGGTTTAGAATGAATAGAGAGACTATCTTGCCTGAGGAAACAAAAAGTGGGACAACTTCTACCCATTTGGTGAAGTAATCAGTAGCAGTAATGATAAACTTGTGTCCACCTGATGAGTTGGGATGAATTTTCCCAACAAGGTCAAAGGCCCAACGCTAAAATGGCCAATGATAAATAGAAGGAATAAGCTCCCTGCCTGGAGAATGTATTAGGTTACCATGTTTTTGACACTTTTCACATGACTTTGCAAAAGCTACTACATCAATCTGCATCGTGGGCCAATAGTACCCCACCCTAAGAAACCTTCGAGCCATGGAAAGACCATTGGAGTGTCCCCCACAGATGCCCTCATGAATGTCAACTAACGCTTGGTCAGATTCTTCCTTTTCTAAGCATCTAAGAAGTGTTCCATCTAGACCCCTCCTATACAAATCACCAACAATAAGGGAATGGAGAGAGATGTTTTGGGTAAGGTTTATGTATTCAGATCGGTTAAAGGTTTTAGGTATAATGCCATCACAAAGATATGAGTAAATGGCACCATAACAGGATGACTCATGACCAACAAGGGTACAAATGACATGGCTTTCTTGGGATTCAAAGATAGGGTGATGTAGCTCTTCCACCAGAAATTCAAATCTTGATTCATGTTGCTCTAACTGAAGAAGTGAAGCAAGTGTAGCCATAGCATCAGCTGCTTTGTTTTTTTCTCTAGGGATTTGGTGAAATGTGACAAATGTGAAGTATCTCTTTAAGGAATCAACCATTTTCTTGTAAGGTACCATTTTCTCATGCTTTGTTTGATATTCGTCATTAACTTGATTGATTATCAGTTGTGAATCCCCATAGATGTGTAACTCTATGATTCTCCATTCTATGGCCATCTTAAGTCCATTTGTTAAAGCTTCATACTCAATAATGTTGTTTGTACATGGGAACAATAATTTTTAAGACTTAGGGATTGTGTACCCATGAGGAGAAACAAACAAAACACTAGCTCTTGAACCATTTTGCATAAAAGATCCATCAAAGAACATCTTCCATGTTCTTTTAGTCATATACATAAGATGCTCATCTGGGAAGTCAACTTGAATAGGTGCATCATCTTGTAATGGGAAATCAGCTAATTGATCTACTATGGCTTGTCCTTTTATTGCTTTATGCTCAATTTACTCTATGTCAAACTCTGAAAGTATCATCATCCATTTAGCAAGTCTACCTATGAGGGCAGCCTTACTCAACAAATATTTGAGTGGATTTATTTTAGCTATGAGGTGTATAGTATGCACAAGCATGTAATGTCACAAATTTTGGGAAGCAAACACAACAGTAAGGCAACCTTTCTCAATGCTAGTGTAATTAACCTCATATGAAACAAGAGTACGACTGATGTAGTATATTTCTCCTTCTTTCCCATTTCATCAAGTTGAGCCAGTAATGCCCCCAAGGAAGATTTTGTCACTGAAATGTATAAAATAAGTGGTTTCCCTGGGATAGGAGGCATTAAAATAGGAGGATTTTCCAAGTACTTCTTGATTTGATCTATGCTCTTTTGAAAATCCTCATTTCAAATACATTTGACTCCCTTATGTAAGTTCTTATTGAAAGGTTGAGCTCTATCTACCAATTGTGAAATAAATCTCTGTATAGATTGAAGAAATCCTTGAAGGCTCCTCATTTGACTAATGTTTTTAGGAGGTGGCATATCTATGATTTCTTGGACTTTTTCAGGGTCCACCTCTATTCCTTTTTTTGAAATGATGAATCCAAGTAATTTTCCAGAGGTGACTCCAAATGCACACTTTTTAGGATTTAGCCTTAGTTGAAATTGTTCCATGTGATCTAGAATTACTTCCAAATCATCTAAGTGTGTATCTATTTTTTTAGACTTGGCCAATGTATCATCCACATAATCTTCCATATTCTTGTGCATCATGTCATGAAAAATAGTTGTCATAGCTTGTTGATAGGTAGCTCCTGCATTTTTTAATCCAAAAGGCATAACATTCCAACAATAAGTACCCCATGCACAAGTGAATGCAGTCTTCTCTTGATCTTCAGGAGCTATCTTAATTTGATTGTACCCAAAAAATCCATCCATCAAGGAATAAATCTCATAACCCACGGTCATATCCACTATCATATCTATATTGGGGAGTAGAAAGTCATCCTTTGGGCATGCTTTATTGAGATCTCTAAAATCTGTGCAAAATTGAATGGATTTGTCATGTTTGGAAACTGGTACAATGTTTGATATCCATTCAACATAGGCAATAGCTCTTATAAATTTTGCACCAAGGATTTTTTCTAATTCTGCTTTGACTAGAAGAGCTATGTGAGGATGCATCTTCCTCAATTTTTGTTTAACTGGTTTGACATTTGGAGCTATAGATAAGTGATGCATAATAAGATTAATGTCCAATCTTGGCATATCTGAATAAGTCCATGCAAAATTGATCTTCTTTTTCTATAAGAAATTAGTGTAAGATCCTTTTTCTGTTGGTGACAAGGACTCAACCAAGTGTACAATTTGTGGAGCCTCATCTGTACCCAAATTAACTGCTTGTGTTGGTTCAATAAGCATTGAAGATCTCTCTTGAAAATAGCTCAGGAGATGATCAAGTACCTCATCCTTAGGTTCCTTAGAGAGGTTTTCACCTTTGGATACATCATTACTTTTTACTTTTTTTGGTTTTGACACCGCCACACAGTGGTTTTTTCCATCAGAACACCTATTCTTTTGTTTTTCTTTTCTTTTTATCTTGTGACTAAGGTACTTGATGTCTGGCTCTATCATACTAATATCTGGTTCACTGGTGGAAGAGGCTATAGGTTCAATGGAATTTAGATAACAAGCTATCTCATAATCATTTTGGAATGTTAAAAGCTTAGGTTCTTGATAGCGTTGGGACCAAGAAATGAGGTTGGGATGAAAAAGTGATAATTCAATGACTGGTTCAAGGTTATAAATGTGAATAATAGTATCGCTGGTGATTGAAGAGTCAGAGTCCATCAAGTATCCCTCTAAGCTACCCAAATTAGGATTCATCCTAACAAACAAATAATCACCCACTAAGGCAACATGTGGGTTCAAAACCTCTAATCATACACATGACTCATTGGCTACCTCGAGTTGAGAACTAAAACTATGAATAACATCAATATCTCTATCAACTGTGGAGGGCTCCGAAAAAGAGTCCCATTCATACTCATTAGAAATTGTATCTAAACTATGACTAGGATGCTTACACCATGAAGGTTTGGGACATCATGATGTAGAAGGTCCAGTTTAATCAAAAGTAGCACTGTCTCTTTCCATTAAACGAACAAGATTCTTTCTTTGACGCTCTCTCAAAGGATCTTCTATATCTGATTCTTGTTCTAAGGTTGCAACTGATGCATGGGTGACTGAAATATCTGAATCTCTCCCAAGGAGAGTAGTGGAAGGGACCCAATCTTCACACATATCTTGCTAATTTTTCAAATTAGGTTCATATTCTGGTTCATCATCACTATCCAATTTTTCAAAGAGAGGATTAGTATGCTTGTTGCAATTCTCAAATCCTAGGCCAACTGGCTTCTTAGACTTGCATCCAAATTGAGCATGATCAAGAGGTTCAGACCTAGCATCCAAATTGTGATTAAGAGGGCCATAACTGAGATAACCCATATTTTTGACAAAGGTATACCCTCTTCCATAAGCCTTAGGAGAGGGAGAGAAGTTCTCATTGTGCATATATTTTTCTTCTCTATAAATCCAATCTCTAACAAATGTTTCCTCTTTCTTATCTTGGATAGGCACTGATGATTCTACAAATTTTCCAAATAAAGTCATAGCTAAAGAGGAAGGTTTCTTCTCTTTTGAAGGTTTTACATAAGACCTAGGTGAAATCGGTAATGTTGTGAGGGAGTTGAGTTGATACCCCCCCATACGAAGGTCTACTAACTTAAGCTTGTCTTTGCATTCAGCTAAGGTTGCATCAAAATATTTGGCTTCTTTATTGAGGGGAACATGAGCCCCTGCTAAAATTGAATTAACAAATAAAGTGTTAACCCCTGGTATACAAATCTCTATTCCATTGTAGGGGAACTTAAGAACTTAACACATTGATGATAGGTAGATGAAACTACTTGCATGTCATGAATCCATGGTCTACCAAGTAAGATATTATACGCAAGGGGTCCAACATCAACTATTTGAAATAAAATATCCTTTTGAATAGGGCCAATCCTAACAGGAAGGACGGCCAACCCCTTGGAACTTCTTTCTGCCTCATCATAGGCTTTGATAGTAATCCTTTTTTTGTTATCTATAACTTCTTCATAATAACCCAATTCTTTCAAAAGAATAAATGAACAAATATTAAGCCCAACACCCCCATCTATCAATGCACACCTAACACGGTTGTGATGGATCATAACCTCAATATGAAGGGCAATATTGTGTAGATGGCTCAAAGCTTTATCATTATCTTCTGAAAATGTAAGGTAATGAGGGCTAGCAATGTGATTAACCATATTCTAAAATTGATAAATATCTAAGTTGTAAGGGACATTTGCCATATGCAAAGCATCCTCAAGGATTTTTTTATGTCTTAGGGACAACTCTAAGAGCTCAAAGATCGAAATATGAGCAGGGGTTCTCTGTAACTAATCCACAAGATTGTAGTTCAACTTAGGATTAACAACTGGTTTCAAGGTGATAGGCTTGGATTCCACTTTCTTAGGTTTAGTGGATTGGCTTGAATTGGGTCCTCTAATGACAATGGGACCTTGAATTTGGGTAACAACATTAAGGGCTTGAGATGACCTTTTAGAGTTGGGACCCCTTAGCACCACAATAGGTTCTCTATAAAAAATAGGAGGAGATTCTTCATCTAGATCATAACCATATGGATCTCTTCCACTCATCATATTAACATTTTCTTCAACTTCAAGCATATTGATAACATTCTCCGCATCTATGTAAGTATAGCTGATCTAATCTTTTCCATTCTTAGGTTTAGAGGTTTCCCCCTATTCATATTTGGGCAAAGGTTCCTTGAATGCCTTATGATTGGAATTGGTGTTCTATCCATCTATTGTAATTTGGTTACTCTCAATGAGATCTTGAATGATATACCTGAGTTTCCAATAGTGTTCAATGTCATGTCCAATACCATTATGAAATATGCAATAGGCTTTCTCCCTCCACCAATGTGGTTTAACTATAGGTATTCAAAAATTTGCAGCATCTATAGGATGTATAAGACTGCTAGCAATAAGTTTATTGAAAATTTCCTCATAAGATTCACCAAATTTTGCAAATTGACGCTTTTCACTCTTAGGCTTATCTTGGTAGCTTGGCTTAATTTCTTGTTGATTAGATGTATTGAGCTTCACAGATTGAACATTACTAGATAAATGAAGCACATGTTGATCTTTAGGTTGGGAGGAATCCACAACTCCATCATTAACCACTTGTTTGTTCCTATTCCAATATTGATTCTTTCCTTTATCCTTGTTAGAGTTGTTGTTTTGACCATTTATGTTGGTATTTCCATGTTTACTCAAAATTCCTTGTTCTCTTAAAAAATCCATGATTCGACATGCGGTCTCAACCATGGTTTCAAATGAATCAAAAACCATTTTATTAACCTCATACAATATTTCGGGAACCAAGTTACTAACAAGAATGTCAGTCTTTTCATTATCAGGAATAGTTCTAGAATAGCAAGAGCATTTTCTTCTCCACCTTTGCAAGAAAGTATCAAAGGATTCTCCTTGATTTTTCTTTAAGCTACATAATTCTAACAAAGTGATAGATCTTGAAATATTGTATGCAAAGTGTTGAAAAAATCTGTGAACAAGCTCTTTGAAAGTCTTAACAGGAGGAGTTATCTTGGTAAACCATTCCATTGCTTGTCCTTTAAGACTTAGTGGGAATAACCTCATAAGGTGTGAATCATCTTGATGGAATTCAAAACTTGTGGTATAAAATTGGTGCACATGATCATGGGGATCTCCACTCCCATCATATTTTTCATATTGAGGAATTTCAACCTTTCTAGGAAATTATTTCATGACAACACTCTTATCAAAAGGATTAGGACAAATTGAGTCCAATGAGAAATAATTCTTAGGTGCGGATATCTGGTCTATTGTTCTTTGCATTTCATTGAGATTATCCTCTTGGGACAGACCTTTTTTCTTAATCTTTCTATCCACATCAAAGTTTTAAGGGACCCTAGCACCCTTGTTGATTAGACTCTCTAGGAACTTGTCCTTGTTTTGTTCCACATATTTCTCCATATATTGTTGAAAAAGTGGCTCTTGTTGCATTTGCATGAAATCTTGGGAGGTGCGATCAAAACTTAAGCTACTACCTCCATATTTTAAACCATAATGAGCATGTTGGGAAGGTGATCTTGAGTTCCTAATAGGTGTTTGTCTCCGATAATGATCATGTCTAGAGACTCTTCTTCCCCTAGGGCTAGGAGATCATGATGGTGATCTTGAATGTCTCCTACTTCATGGAGTCCTAGGAGGAGTGGATGGAGGAGAACTATTTCCACAACTAACATTCATATTATTGAGGGGATCATTGAGCTATCTAGCCAAGATCCTATCTTGCTCTTCTTGGAAGGATTTTCTTTCCATTTCCATCAAAGTTTGTTTCTCCATCTCTAGGCGTCTAATTTTTTCTTCCTTATGAGCTTGTTCATTTTGAAATGCTTTCTTTTCCCACTCAATCCTCTTGATTCTGTCACTCATGTAATTGGTAGGTGAGCTTGGTCTTGAATTTTGAAACAAGTTGTTGGTGTAAGTTGTATTTATGTGAGCATCATAAGGTTCTCCATGTTGGCTTTCATGTTGCAAATGGTTATCTTAATAAGCATGTCTCTTACCTATCTCCTTATCCCTTTGGTGTGCATCTAGATATCTTGTTGAAATAAGGGGTGAGTTTGGTCTACTTCCATGAGAGGAACCACTGAATGAAATATCATCTCTACTCTTTGCAAACATATCCTCATAACATTTATCTCTGGCTTCCCTCTCCCTCCAAGTCATTGTGTGACTCATATCCATAGAAGAATGAGAAGATGCTAAGGGGATACCCAACTCACTAAGATGACTCTTAGAATCAAACCACACTTCTGAAGTATTCCTAGGCAATTGATCAAATATGGGTTCTTTTCCCTTATGTCTTTGATGAGTTTGAACTAGGGGTAATTGGTTAAAAACCACTTGAGGTTGTTTTCTTTGATTTACTTGATATCTTGTTGTAACTGACATGAAAGAAAAGGTACTAGCTGATAGGATTACCCTAAGAAATGTTGGTACCAAACTAGGATAGTAAAAGCATTAACTTGTCCAAAAAGAAGGTGATAAGATAGAATATTGCAAAAGAGGCATAAGCCAACATTGTCATAGAGGTGCCCAATAAATTTGGGTGAATACCCTAGCACGTTATGGATCAGGAGGATGGTCTTACCCAAATTAATTGAGATTGAAATTAAAATTGTATGAAAGTGGATGGACAAGAGACTACCAAAACTCTCCAAGTGTAATATCAAAGAATCCAAAGGTTTATCTTTTCAACAAGGATGGTTTCTAGCTCACCAAGAACCAAGCAAGGTCACTTGTGGAACCAAAGATTGCTAATCAAGAGGTCAAACGCAAGAATCGAAAGATAAACAAGGTTCTAACAAGTTTTCATGTTCAAGCATTCTCAAAGCATTCATTTGTTCTACATTTGTGGAATTCATGATTGGATCTACTTGAAGGAAGTAATTTTCCACCTTGAAAGGACCACTCAGTTTCACACATTATTATATGCCATAAAAATTCTTAAGCCAGGAAGTTTGGCTAAGGTATAGGTCTACCCACCTTGGTTTTATAGAGCCTAAAGTGCAGAGGAATTGGATCAACATTGATCATTCCTATCAGTTGGCCAAGTTTGGTTTGAAGTCCTAGAATTGAGTAGGCAAGCTCATAGGATTTCCAATGTGTTGATTTGGGCACCAACAGATTGGCGACTCTAATTTTATAAAAAAAAAAAATTCCGTGAGCAGTAATTTGATTTGTGTTAGTAGAAATAGAGACCCAAGGCACATAACACTTAAGTTCATGTGGGGAAGAAGGTCTTTTCATAAAGGAGATAATAATCATATAGAATTAAACCTCAGAGGAACTTAAGTAGGATTAAGGATATATCATACATGTCCCTCACTGGGTACAAGAGGTTTGCTGATAGGGAAAGAAACTCATACAATGAGGATAATGTGCAAATAGATGATCACACCCCTAAAGAAAATAGGAATCCTTTCTTTCATATTGATGAAGTAAATGATATAGAAGAACCAGAAGTACATCAGGTAGAAGGGGAGGATGAGAAAGAAGAGGATCGACAATGGGATTCTATTCTTCTTAAAATGGATATTACTAGCTCAAGAGATAATAAAAAAATGGCTAAAGCTCTTAAAAGACAACCAGATGAGATATTGGAGAAATGGGGAATATAGAGAAATGCACTCAACCTACAAACAAAAAAATAAAGTAAATAAGAAAGACCAAGATGAGAAAGGACTCAAGAAGAAAGGAAAATAAGGGATGATAGAACATCTAGATATAACCCCCCTCATAGAAAAAATGGAGAACAAATTTTCAACACTAGTCATATCAATCCTTTGTTTGAAAGAAACAAAGGAGAAAGAAATGAGAGACATAATGAAAGAGATGGTCATTGGAGACAACCAAACTATAGGGAAAACCATGACCATGGTAATCCAAGGCAAAAAAAATTTGTAATCAGTATAATGATGGCTAGAATCAAGGAGGTATGAATCTAGGATGTATAAATCACCATGATCATAGAGGGCATAATGTAAATGAAAATAATGTGGGTCAAAGAAGAAGAGAACCCATGGTGATAGAAAGATATAGACAACTAGATTTTGATAGAATAGTTGGATACCCAAACCCTATCTCTAATGATTTAAGGAATACCATTCCAAAGTTATCAGGGAATGATGTTGAGTCTGCTGAGCAACATGCTATCAACTTGAAAAACATTATTAAATAATTAGAGGAAAATAATGAAGATGTTTTTATGAAATAATTTGTCCAATCTTTGACAGAAGGTGCTGCTGAATGGTATAAGGGGGCTTCCTGATAGTTCTATCTCAAGTTGGTTGGATTTTGTAAATTAGTTCATACAACAGTTTGGTGACCACAATGACACATCTTTTGTTTCTCATGAATTGACCAACATAAAGAAGAACTTAAATGTGTATGTAGTAGAGTTTAATAAGAGGTTCAATAAAGTGCTAAACAAAATACCTAGAGACATTAGAATTGTGGACTAGTTCTTGATAGATTTATAACTAAGTGATTTTGATATCAAGACCCATTATGAAATTAGATCGCATAGGCCAAGTACACTACATCAAGCATTCAAAACTGCCACGATCATTGAGAATGATAGAAAAGCTTATGGCCGAGTGAATAAAAGAGATGATTCAAAGTTGTATAATCCAAAAAATCCTAAAAAGTATGATTTAAAGGACATAATGGACATACTCAAAGATCTAAAGGTGAAGAACAATAGGAATGATAGGCCACCATTCCACCAAAATGACAGGTTTATACTATAATATATGCCTTATAATATAAATTGGA
This sequence comes from Thuja plicata, assembly GCA_018584345.1. Lineage (NCBI taxonomy): Eukaryota > Viridiplantae > Streptophyta > Pinopsida > Cupressales > Cupressaceae > Thuja > Thuja plicata. The sequence continues at coordinate 3,053,444 of MU225447.1, forward strand.
AAGATGGTATACCAGAAAGGAAAAGTTATGCTAAAGAAACATATGATCCATTGAAAAGAAGTAATCATTTGGTGGAAAGTAATCCCTTGTGTGAAGCTCGCATATTACCTCATTCTCCTAAAAATTGTGTTGTGTCCCAGAGTTTACAAGAGGAAGAAGACCAAAATGATGACAAATACCCATTAGTGAATGCAATCCTATCCCTACCAATGTGGGGAAGAGATGATTACAACCCTTTTGATGAAGATTATGTGCATGATGATTATTTAAACATAACATATCAATGTGATGAGAAATATAAGAGAGTTCAAATGTTAAAGAGATTATAAAATGAAGAAAAGGAATATTATACTATTGCAACAATTGATGAAGCAAAGTGTAATTATAGGTTGAGGAATAAAACAGTAAATGTTGGACCATTTGCTAAAGTATCCATAAAAAATAAAGAAGGCAACCTCAAAAGGGATAAGGATGATACTGCAAAACAAAATCAATAGGTAAATCATCATGAAGCTCCAAAACTGACAAAGCCAAAGGAAAAACAAATGGTCAGTAAATCTATTCCCAGTGATAATTATTTTATATCCAATGCCTTATCTTAGGTGAAAATTTCTTATTCCTTTGATTGAAATGATGAAAATTCTAGAGTATAAAAATAAAACTTTGAAAATGTTAGCTAATGTAGGTGATGTTTCAAAAGAAGAATCTAATCAGAAACAAATAAATAAAGAACTACCAATTTTTTTATTTAGGCACTACTATTTCTGAAAATGGATTCAGGAGCAGCAGTTAACATCATGCCATCAGGAGTCATGAAGGAGGTCGAGATAAAAGTTGATACAACTTATGGGTGTGTGTGTGATTTTATGTACCTATTAAGAAAGACACAACACTTCAATGGATCATTATATTAGTGAAAAAACATAAAAATCAAGGGTTTGACATAAATCATAAAACCAACCTATTGCTTCCTATCTAAGAAGAGTTTGAAGAATGCAACAATATGTCCTTAGATTATGCATTTATCAGTGACATATACAACCTAGAATGGAAGATTCAAATGAAATTAATCTAATATTCTCAAGAAAATTCCATTTTAACCTCAAGATGAAAGAAAAGGTTATAACAATGCAAATAAGAAATACGCTAAAATGCAATATAAGTCCCTAAAATATGAGAAACATAAGTTTTCTCTTTCAACTCTCCAAATATGGGCATCATAAGAATGCTTTTGACTCCAAAAATTAAGGGCCATTTGTGATCAAAATTCATCCAATTTATAGAAGGAATGGAGGAATGGGGGAAGGATTGAGAAGTGAAATCCATTAATGAGGGTGTAAGACTCATTAATGTGGAGTGTGGAAGAGAATTTGTAAGAGACATTAATGCTTCATTTATGAAAGCATTAATGAGGTATGGGTGAGGGTTTAAGAAGCATGGGTGAGGGTTTAAGGTCAAGCTTGAGAAATTTGACTTTTGAGAGTGGGTTGAATTCCTAATCACAAAATTAGGAATGTGACATCATTAGGAAGTGGGTTAGGATGA
>MU225447.1:3055065-3087115 GCA_018584345.1 Thuja plicata
AGGGAATATTAATGAAATGAATTATATTTAATATATTCATTCAATAATAGGGAAATTAATTATTTAAGCTTTTGATTACTTTTGATAATTAATTAGGACTATAGCCAATTAATTAGATTAATTTAGGCTAGGGGATAGGCTTTTGCAAGTGATGAGGTATAATTAGGATTTCATTTAATTCCTTTTAAATTAAATACCTTAGCCATGTTTTGATTTGAATTGATTTGAATTGAATTGATTTGATTGGATTGGCTAAAGAAATTAATGTAAATTAGTGATTAAATCACTTAGGAAATTAAACTTGATTTTGATGAATTATGCCAGCCAATTGAAGAATTGTTTTGACATAATTGGGGGTATGATCACACTTAGGGAAAATAGGGTCTATAGTCAGAGAAAACCAATTTAGGGTGGTTACATTTTCCCCTCTTTGAATTGATGTGCGAGCAGTATATTGATTCAAATAAATTTTTTGATGTTGACTTCAGAAAGTTTGAAAATTTCACTCATGATCAAGTGAAATGCCTCATGAGATCAGTCTTGCACTTGATTGAACTAAACTGATAGAATTGACTTTGAACTTGATTTTCATACAAAGGTCAATAAGAAAAGATCTTAAAAGATACCAATTATGAACTTGGTTTTCGTCCAAGAATTGATAATACCGACTTTGAACTTGATCAAATAAAGGTTAGTACAAACCTACCAGGAGCTTTTAATAAGAATCTAAGAAACAGGTAGACATAAGATATCCATCTTGTGAGAATCGAAGCCTTCAATCCAATAGTTCTGACTTAGTCAAGGAACCGTCATGCCTTTAGTTTTTTGATAACGAATTCATTTTAATGTTGTTTCAAGAAATAATTTGATTGATGATAGTGTGATCATGCCCCCTCAGGAATGAAATCAAAGGAAAGAATAAAATCCCTCTTGTTGAATGATGTATCACTTACAGTGATCGTTTAGATTAAGAAAGAATGGATTAGAAGAAGTGAAGGAATGAAGGTGTGTTAAGAGTAAGCACATGGGTACCAAGTTAATGATGAGAAAAAGGTGAGTTTTGAGTGGGATTAAATGATGTCTGACCAATATTTGTGATGAATTAATGTGCAATTGTGATGATATAGAACCTGGAAAACTAATTTTTAGAACATATGGAGCAATGCTGCATTTTCAGGCACTGTCGTAAAAATCTTATGGTACTATATAAAATGGTGTAGGAACCTTCAATTTGGTTCCTGATTGATAAAAAAGAGAACAGAATGGAGTTTCAGTTGTCTAGGAGTTTTGGAGCTCCTAAATAGCTCAAAAAGGTAAATATATAGGCTCAAATGTACTTTTTACCCACTCATTTTCACTTTTACCCTTTGTAATTTTTAGAGCTCTACAGAGAAGATGGTGGTCCCCATAGAGAAGCATCATTTTGAGCTCAACGCCTGGCTGACTATGCACCTCTAGTAAGTACTCATAAATCTACCGTGTAAATTTTGCAAATTTAATTTTTATGCATTTTTGTAGAATTTATAGCCAAATGAGTTGTGCGTCGAATCTGGTGTTCCAGATCGCACCCTATGCAACCCGTGTTGTATCCTATGGATACAAGAAATCCTGTGTCATATCTAGGATTTCTTGGATCATAACCTGTTTGTCCAATTTACATCATTTTCAGTAGATTTTAGAATGGTTTTTAAATTACATCGTACCCTACAAAATATGATCATATGCCTCATCTCGCATCACACCTTGTTAATCTTGCATCACATTCGGGATGCCCCATCATATCCTAGTTTTCAAGAATCATATCCCATAAAAAGGATCATGCCCTGTAGATCTAGAATCATTTATGGTTTTTTAGACTTAGAAATTTTCAAAATGTGAACTATCTTTGATCTGCTAGCTAGCAAAATACTTAACAGATTCTATTTTTGTGTAGCCATCATAGATAAAGCACTGATTTTCCTTTGTAATTTCTATCATTGTATGAAAATAGGTCCCTTTTGAGGTTGTAGCATTTCGAGGACCATACCCTAGGCATTTCCTTGCCTTGTCACGAAAGCTGACAGATGATGAGCTAGATATAGTGGCCCGAGTAGGATTACGGTCATTGATAGATTTACCCGACATTAGGGTAAACCAAGGGTTGTTGACTGCTCTTACCGAGAGATGGCACTCAGAGCATAACATCTTCCATCTCCCAATCGACGAGATGACCATCACACTAGAGGATGTGTGGCAGATACTTCAAGTTCCGGTTATGGGTCACGAGGTGCACTTTGAGGTGACATCTTCCATTTCCATTGGTGTAGCTCGTCGCTTCTTTGGAGATGATACCATTGATCAGAGATACATCACCTGGGATTATATGTGTGATCACTATGATTTCTTATCTATATACTTAGCTAGACTGATTGGTGGCATCCTAATGCCAGATAGAGGACACCATGGTTTTCTGGTAGGATGGGTAGATATGTTGGAGCAGATGGTTGCTTCAGGATGGAGATTTGCATGGGGTAGCTGCATCCTTACCCATATTTATAGGGAGCTTCATGAGATTGTATACTAGTATTCTTGGAGCATGACTATAGGGATATTGATTCTTCAGATCTGGGCCTGGGAGAACATCCCAGTTATACAGCTGGTAGTAGACTGGCAGCGTGCACTAGAGTAGCGTTATGTGTATATGTATTTAGGTCTTATCCTATAGCCCCATCTAGGCAAGGTAGAGTACTAGCATCATCTTTTTGATGATATGAAAGTAGTAGTATGGCGGCCATACTTGGATTGTGAGGAGTGGGAATCTGACAAGTGACAGATGCCATTCTTCTTTTAGACCAGATACTTGATCAACCATACTTGATATATTATAGAGTGTTTCCTACACACTCAGGTATTGAGATATTTTGGCCGAGTATAGGGCAGGAGTCAGAACATGACTATATATGCTAGGAGCAGAGATGAGACACCAGTGTGGGGCCCTCAGTTGAGGTATGACACTGCACATCAGGAGATTAGAGATATGGTCAGAGTCACCTAAGATGTTCGATTAGATGTTATAGATGCAGGTTGTTCTAATGTATATCTAGCATAGATGCTTCAACATCCCTTTCCACTGTTCACAGTACTGGATGAGGCCATTCCTCATATCAAGGACCCTCTAGATTATGATCCTACCGATGATCATCCTGCCAGAGGCAAAGGAGGAGCTCAGAGATAGGGGAGTTGGAGGTAGGGATGACGGATGAGATGGTGGATGAGATGGGAGACTTCCACCTCCAGACAGAGGATAGGGTCTAGATGATGAGAATGATGGTGGAGATGACAAGGGTGGAGGTGCAGTGGGTGGTAGTGGTGGTGTTAGCAGAAGTGGAGAGGGTTGGTGTACCCGATTTAGACTTTTTTCTCCATAGAGATAGCCTGGTCCACTTCTTACCTGAGACTAGTAGAGGTAGAGGCAACAAGATGCCCAGCAGGATAGGCCACAAGATAGGCCCATAGGATAGGACACAGGTAGAGGTTCTGGCAGGGATGGAGATCCTTTAACACAGTGTGAGTGGGACCAGGAGTATCTCAGAGCTATGATCACCACATTAGAGGCCAGGATCGCCACAACAGATGCTTTGCTCATGGATAGAGATGCACATCTTGAGCGGCTTAGAGAAAAGAGAGATTTATAGGCTCATACTACAGTACACCAGGGGTAGATAGCTACATATTATTATACTCTATATCATGCGGTAGTACCAGATGGTCATATAGCACCATATTTTTCATGTTTGTCTCAGCAGTCAGAGGAGGCCATGCCACCACCAACAGCTCCATTTGTTCCACCTCCCCCTCCTCTTCCAGATCAAGGAGAGGGTGGGAGTCAGACATGATACTGTACTTGGCCATATATGTTTGAGATCATTTTGTATATTAGGATCCTCTTGGGATCATTCTTTTGTACCATGATATTCATACATGTATATTTGATTCATATTGATACTCTAATACTCATTTTGTAGATAGTTCCATATGTTTGATCTATTCCATGATTTGATATCTATTTGATGCAGTTGTTCCTGATTCTGACATGTTCATGGATTATTTTTTCTTTGATAGATGTTTAGATGGTGATGCACATGTGATGTATTTTTATCTTGGTCTCATGATGAGTTTAGGTTTAGATGATGACAACATTGACGCTTTTTGAATTTATTACTGATATGAATGTGTTTCAAATGATACTAAGTGAATATGAAAATGAATGCTTTTGAAATTTTCTTATGCAAGTAAATGTATGGATGCATTTTTAGGATGTAATACAATGCATGAATGCTTGGTTTTTGTATTTTCTCTTGCTCTTTTTATGAATGCAAAATGTATGCTACTGATGTGCAACGACAATGATATCAGTAATATTTGATTATGTAACTAACTTGGATTTTTAGGATGAAAAATAGAATTTATTTTGAGCTTAAATTCTTTATACTATTTCTTTCTCTTTAAAATGAATCATACAATCTCTAAATGCATCTACATGCAAACTCTTAGGATTGTCACTAATTTGCAGATATTGTAACATTTTTATCATCATTGGGCACTTTTTGGAAAAGATACCACCTGATAGTACAACAATCATTAATACCCACTGATATTATGAAAGTTGAATACTATGTTTATTGAATGTAATGTCAGAAATAAAATAAGACATCAAGGCATAGAAGCTAGGATGACAAGTGAGTTATCTCCTTTTACTATATCAAAATTTGTGTAAGGTAAGATATGAGACCCACAATGACCTTGAAAATTCATATCCTTGGATACATTATGTTTCGTACACCTTAGTGAGAATATGAGTTAGAAAATAGACAAGGAAATTGCTTCAACCTCACCGTAGTTTACACATAACAAAGATCGAGATATATTCAGCTATCCACTCATGTTGGCAGCTCTTACCATAAAGATCCAAGTTAGGTGAACTTTATAGGATCATTTGGAAAAATCACCATACATAGAAAACCAAGAAAATGTTATGCCCCCTATCTTTGCAAATCTTTATCTTTATGTAGACGTCATGGAGTAACTCAGAAGACATAACAACCATCAATTGAGAATCAATCAAAGAAAACTTATAACTACTTATATGCACCTAGGTAAAACATCATTGGAACATAAAAGAGTCATAATAAAACCAAGATTAGTCTGGGTGTTTAAGTAGTATTGAAAAATACTATTGATTCATTTTTCAAGCACAGTAGAGATTCATCAATTAGAATTTGGAATGTAAGCAATATTTTTTTCTGTCTAAGTGCATGCGAAAGTAATCACGTCAGTAATTTCAATCCATGTAATGTCTTAGAAACATTGTGTAAAGTGTTGAAAAACACTAGTATGTTTTAAGGTCCTAGATATCAAGTGTTTGAGAAACACTAGTGTGATGATGTTACCTATGAGTAGAGGTGAACCATTCTAGAAAAAATGCTTAGGACAACCTAGCAGGCGCGAACTGACCAAGCTAGCAAATATGCCCCTAGTGCAGAATGACTATTCCTAAGATGCAAAAATGCAAAAAAATCCCAAGAAAGGATAGGACATGTGTAAGGAATCAAAGTCACAAAATAGCATAGGTGTGAGATATGAAGTTTAGGGTTGCCATTGTATTGATAGATAGAGCACAGAGTTTGAATGATGCCTATTTTCCAGGTTTTCACCACTCGACAAAGCTTCTTCTTTTTACTACCAAGATGCTTGTTTGCCAGGTTTTCATTACGACACTTTTCTCCTTTTCAATTTTTTTTCTTTTTTTTTTTTGAATGCTTTTGTAGTATCAAGGTGCCTTTTTTCTAGGTTTTCACCAAGGATACCTTTCTTTAGGAGTTTTTCTACTGTTTGTGGATTTCTTCAGGATCAATTTTCTGATTATTTTTTATGGTATTTTCTGAGATTTTCACTGCACAGGCTCTGCTAGCCAAACATCAAGCGTAGAAATGCTTCAAATGTAGAGTATTAATGGGATCAGGAAGAACATCTCCCTTAGGTGTAGCTAGCTGATAAGCTCCATTCCCAAAATTTGTAGTAATGACATAGGGTCCCAGCCAGTTTGGTTCAAACTTTCCTTTCTATTCTTTGTTAGGCTAGTTCTTAGGATTCTCTTTCAGAATGAGATCCCCCACTTGAAAGTGTCATGGTTTAACACTTTTATTGTACCCTTTTGACATGCATTTTTGGTACACTTTTAGATGATTGAACACCTATTGCCTGTGCTCATCAAGTAAGTCTAAAGAATTTACCCTATTAATGCAATATTGTTTGTCAGTAAAAAGACCTTGTAAAGATACCCACAAAGATGGGATTTCAACCTCAATAGGTAACACTTCCTCAGCGCCATAGACTAGGGAAAATGGGGTGGCTCTAGTTGGTTTCTAATGCTTGTTCTGTAGGCCCAAAGTGCTGAATTTAATTATAAATGTCAGTCCCTGCCAGACTTACTCACAGTTAGGTGTAGGATCTTGAGAATACTCTTTTTATATGACTTATCCTATCCATTACCTTGAGCATAATAGATTTAGGAACAATGTTGAGTGATGTGAAACTATGTGCAAAGGTCTTCGATGTCTTAGTTTTTAAATTGACCCCCATTATTTGTTACAATTGAAGAGGGTATCCCATATCTACAAATAATGTAGTTCAAGATGAAAATAGCCACATGTTTGCAAGTGGCTTTGATTAGTGGCATGGCCTCAACCCACTTCATGAAATACTCAGTGGCCATAATGATGTACTTGTGTCCATTTGAAGAATTAGGATATATTTGTCCAACCAAATCAAAGGCCCATTGCTGAAATGATCAATGTGTTATGAATGGTATGAGTTCTCTGGCAGGAGCATGGATAAGATCTCCATGTGTTTGGCATTTATGACATATCTTTGAAAATTGAATAGCATATTTTTCCATTGTGGGCTAGTAATAGCCTACTCTGAGCAATTTCTTAGCTAGTGAAAAGTCATTTGAGTGTGATCCAAATACACCTTCATGGACTTATTTTAATGCGCGATCTGACTCTTTGTGTTCTAAACATATAAGAAGTGTACCGTTGAGACCTCATCTATATAAGTTATTAGTAATGAGGAAATAATGCAATGTTGTCCTAATTAAGGCTCTTTTTTCATTTCTAGATAGATCATTAGGTATGGTTTGGTAAGTTAGGTAAGCAATGATTTTAGCATACCGAGATTGGTCTAGGGTGGTCAAAGCACAAATTACTTGGTATGCAGGTGTCTCAAAGGTTGGGTAGGATAATTATTCCACCAAGAATTCATAGTGGAATTGATGTTCCTCTAATTTTAACATGGATTTTAGTGTAGCCATAGCATCTACGGTGTTATTTCCTATTCTGGGTACTTTCTATAATGTGATGAAGACAAAGTACTTCTTTAAGTCATACACTAGTTACTTGTAGGGAATCAAATTCTCATCTTTGGTCTAATAATATCCATTTAATTGATTTATAATGAGATGGAAGTCACCATACATGTGTAACTCTACAATCTTCCACTCCATTAAGTTTAAGACCATTTACCAATGCTTCATATTCAGAAATGTTATTTGTGTATGGAAACATCAATTTGTAGGACTTGGGTACTTTGTAGCCTTGAGGAGTTATAAATAGAACTCCCACTCCAGAGTCCTGTTGTGTGAAAGAACCATCAAAGTACATCTTCCATGGATACTCAGTTAGACACATAATTTTTTCATCAAGAAACTCAATTCTTAAAGGTTCATCATCTTGGAGTGGTGAATAAGCTAATTGATCTGCAAGGAATTGTCCTTTAATAGCCCTTCTATCCACGTACTCAATGTCAAATTCACTCAGAATCAAGACCCTCTTTGATAACCTTCATGTTAATGTTGTCTTGCTTAGGAGGTACATCAAAGGATCTATCTTTGAAATGAGCCTTACTGTATGTGATTGCATATAATGTCTCAATTTTTATGATGCAAAGACAACTGCTAAGAAAGATTTTTCAATTATGTTGTAATTTAGTTCATAAGATACTAGTGTTCTACTGATGTAGTAGATTTCTCTTTCCTTTTTAGTTTCATCCTCTTGTGCCAGAAATACCCCCAATGATGTATTTATAGCTGAAATATATAGGATTAATGGCTTTCCATGATGGGTGCCATAAGAATAGGAGGAGTAGCCAGGTACTCTTTTAATTCTTAGAAGTTGTTTTCACAATGTTCATCCCATTTGAAGGTGATACCTTTATGTATAAATTTGGTAAAGGGTTGTGCTCTATCTACAAGTTGTGACATAAACCTCTTGATTGACTGGAGTCTCCCTTGTAATGTCCTCATTTGACTAATGTTGCATGGAGGAGTCATTTCTAGTATAGCTTTAACTTTTTCAGGGTCCATCTCTATTCCTTTTGCTAAAAAAATAAACCCTAAGGGCTTTCCTGATTGAACCTAAATGGCACATTTCTTTGGATTGAGCCAGAGTTGAAATTGCTCCATACGATCCAATATCTTCCTCAAGTCATTGATATGAATAGTCCTTTCTTTTGATTTAGCTAAGGTATCATCCACATAATCCTCCATGTTTTTATGCATCATATCATCGAATATAGTAGTCATAGTTATTTGGTATGTAGCACCTACATTGTTTAACCCAAACGACAAAAATTTATAGAAAAAGGTTCCCCATGCACATGTAAATGCGGTCTTCTCTTGGTCTTCAGGAGTAATTTTAATCTAGTTATAGCCTGAGAAACCATCCATTAATGAGTACATTTGGTAGCCAGCTGTGAGATCTATGATCATATCAATATTTGGTAGTGGAAAATAATCTTTAGAAAATGATTTATTTAATTCTCTAAAGTCTATACAAATCTTGATAGATTTGTCTAATTTAGATACTGGCACCACATTAAAAATCCATCCTACGTAAGCGATGACTCTGATGAATCCAGCTTTCAATAATTTCTCTAGCTCTACTTTTACTTGTAATGCAACATGAGGATGCATCTTTCTTAGTTTCTGTTTCATGGGTTTGATCCCAGGAGCTATAGATAAATGGTGCATTATTAATTTAGGATCTAGTCTAGGCATATCTATGTAAGACCATGCAAATTTGATCTTTTTCTCTTTCAGAAACTCAGTGAATTGTATCTTCTCCTTATCTAAAAAAGATTGTCCTAGGTGAACAACTTGAGGAATGTTAGTTCTTCCCAAGTTAACTGGTTGTGTTGGTTCTATCAAAACTGAAGATCTTTCTTGAAAGTGCTCAGGGATGATATCAAGAATCTCATCTTTTGGTACCTTTGAGCGGTTTTAACCATCAGGTATGTCTTGTTTTTACTATTTTAGAATCTGACACTGCCACAACATGGTTTTCACCATCATTTCTTTTCTTCTTTTTTATTTTTCAATTTTTGACTGAGAAACTTGATATCCTCTTGTGATATGTTCACGCTCCTTACATTGGTGGAAGAAGGGTAAGGTTCACAAGCATTTAGGTAGCAAGCCAAAGTGTAGTCATTAGGGAAGTCTAGGATAGGATTAGGATTCGTATTAGTCCAATCAATTATGTCTGGGTTTATTAAAGACAAGGAGTTGGATTTTGGGAAGGACAACATTGCATCAGCGTCAAGACTATTAACTGACATGACATGTTCTATTAAGTATATTTCTATGATGTTTAGATCAATAAGAGTTAGATCATCATTATCAAAGTCATTGTTAGTCATATGTGGAAAGAACTCTAGTGACACATCAGTGGAACTTTCATCTTCATCTCTCTGTAGAAGGAGGCTCCTAGCTTGTAGCCTCTAAATTTCTTCTAGGTCTAGGAAAATACCAGTTTCTTCATCAATGAGTCGGGGAAGGGATACTCCCTCTGCTTCAGGAATATCAACATTGTTAGGAGCAGTGTTAGAATTCTCTTTGTATTTTGATAGAGCTGTGAACATGTGAATCACATCTATTTCAATGTCCTCTATGGCGATAGATAGATCATCCCACTCATAATCATGGGAGTGTGTTATTTTGTCATCAGACCTGTTTAAGAATTTAGCAATAGTTACCTGATGTACTCTATTAGCCCCTTGTAGATCAAAGTGTGGTAAATCTAGGACATGTGTGATTGTTACCAATTTCCCCCATTTAGGATGTTAATTCTATGGTTGGGGTGTGTCTTCAGTAGTTGTTGCTCTCAATGGTACCTCTAGAGTGTCTTCTATTGTTTCTTCTACCTCTTGAATAGGAGCTTGTGTTAACAAAGGAATATGAGTGTCTTGTGGCGTCTCAAAGCTAGGTACATATATTTCTCCTTGATATTTGGGATATTCTATACCAATATGCAATAATCTCTCATAGGTCCATTGTTCTAGTTATGTTTCCTCTTCTTCATCACTCCCTTTGTCAGAGATTGAAATATCTCTTAAAGTAGGTTTTCTAGATTTATTATTGAAACCTAGTCTCATTTTATCTTTGGTATCCCAGAATTCCATGTGTATAGGTTTAGTAAGTCCTTTTCCTTTTTCTCCTAAAGGTCCTTTTCCTTTATATCTCATTTGTTTGAGGAGATCGTATCCTTTACCATATTTTTTTGGGGATATCTCCACATGTTTGACCTCATTTTACTTTGGTTCACCCTGGTAGAGCCTAACCAAGACTACTTGTTCTTTGTTGTCATCCCCTGGGAGGTAGATGCTCTAACCATACAAGTTACTTTGTGAATTTTTGGCACTTTAGATGTAGCAGGTGTGAAAGAAGAGGAAGGTTTTCCATAAGATCTAGGTGATATTGGAAGTTTTGTTAATGATGGGGTCATGTCCAGCTTATATTCTCCCATACTAGTTTCTTGAAGTTTTAAGGTCTTTCCAAAGATTTTCATAACCATGTCTTTGGTAGTCTCAAGTTCAATTTCTTTTGGAACCTCCTTTTTATGTGGGACCATACTACCTGCTTTAAAATTGTTGCAAGTATAACTAGCATCTGCAGGAATTGTCACTTCCACCCCATTATGTGGGAATTTGATACACTGGTGGTACACAGATGGTACTACTTGTATTTCATGGATCCAAGGTCTCCCTAATAGTATGTTGTGAGCCAAGGGTAGATCCAGAACTTGACATATGACATTTAATTCAACTGGTCCTATTCTGATGGGTAGAACAATGAGACCTTTAGAGGATCTTTCTTCTTCATCATAAGCATTCATAGTGATTTTTCTTCTTGAATCAATGGTTTGTTCTGAGAGACCCAACTTCCTAATTATATTAAGGGTACAAATTTTCAACCCTACATTGTCATCTATCAATACACATCTAACACGGGATTTATGAATTAGGACTTCAATATGAATGGGTTGATTATGCAGATGTGTCAATGATTTATCATCTTCTTCTAAAAAAGAGAGGTAATGTGGTGCTGAGATATGATTAACCATTTCTTGGAATTCATCTACATCAATGTCCTTTGGTACATTTTTTGAATGTAGGGCTTGTTCAAGAATTTCCCTATGCACTAAGGAGATTTTAAGTAACTCAAAAATTAAAATTTGAGCATAGGTTCATTACAATTGATCTACCAAGTTATAGTTCACTGCAGGAATAGTAACTATTTGTTTTGTTGCCCTAGTTTTGGGAATAGTGACAATGGGTACCTTGGAAGTCATTACTGGCTTTGATGAGGAATTAGGTCCTTTGATCGTGACTTGTGCTTGACTTTGGGTTACTGCATTTGATTGGCAAGATGTGTCTTGAACACCTTTGATAGTGACCACAATAATTGATTCAGTTTTAATGTCTACCATGTTGATCACATTATCATTATTAGAATAGGCATAATTTACTTCATTTCCTTTTCCTTTAGATGCTTCCCCTTTCTCATAATTAGGGAATGACTTGTTAAATGTTGTATGGTCTTCATTAGTGGTGCACCCCTCCACTTTGATCTTGCCTACTTCAATAAGGTCTTGTATAACATGTTTGAGTTTAAGATAGTTATTAGTCTTATGTCCTTTGTTCTTGTGAAAGACACAATAAGAATTGTCATCCCACCACCTCGGTTTGACTTCTGGTTCCCATGGTTTTGAATCTGGGATTGTGAGAACTTTGTTGTCCAAGAGTGTTTTTAAAATGGTCTCAAGAGGTTCTCCCAAAGGAGTAAATGTCCTTTGAGGTTTGGAAGTCCATGGTCAACCCTTGTTGTTCTCATTGTTTTCTTTAGGTAGGGAGGTTGTTACCTTAGCATCTTTACTTGCTTGCATGCTATTAGTTAGATTGAACACTACTGGTTTAGGATTAGCATTGGATGCATCGACCACTCCATCGTTAACAACATTATTGTTTTGTTTCCACCATTTAGGCTTGTTGTTGGAGTTGGTAGATTTGTTATCACTTTGGAGAGTGATTTCTCCCTTTTTAACCATGAATTCTTCAATACGGATGGCATTCTTGATCATCCTATCAAAGATGGGCGAATCTTGCATTTGTAATGCATAGTTCAATTCAGGTATCAAGTTCTTAACAAAGATTTCCTTCTTTTTTGATTCGGGAATAGCTCTTGAATATCTTGCAAAGATTCTCCTCCACCTGTGTAGAAAGTATGTAAAGGATTATCTGGCTCTTTTTTTTGTGTTACATAGATCCATCATGGTTACATCGTATTGTATATTATAGGAGTAATGTTGGATAAAACATTGAATTAACTCCTCAAAATTTTTTACCTTAGGTGTGAGTTTTGAGAACCACTCCATAGCATTTCCACCTAGTCTTCCTAGAAATAGCCTCATTAGGTATGTAGGTTCATGCATGTACTCTATTCTTAGAGCACAAAATTATCTTACATGGTCATGTGGGTCAGTATCTCCCATATATTTGTCATATTTTGGCCTTGCCATGTTGGGAGAAAATGGAACCATATTAATACTCTTATCAAAAGGAAATGGACAAATGGAGTCCAAAGAGTATTTTGTCAAGGGTAGTTGTTTGGTGAGAATAGAGATAGGAGTTGACACCTCCTTTTCCTTTAGTTGTTCAACATCATAATATTTAGGTAATTTTACTCCGGTGGATGCTAGATGGAGAAATTATTTCTGTTTGTCTTCACCAATTATCTTTTCCAATGTTTTTTGGAATTTTTTACTTTGTTTGATTTTATTGTATTCTTCTTTAGTAATGTCTTCTTCATTGTCTGAATTAAAAAAAGGATGGTCAATGTTTTGTTCTTCTTCACTATCGCTATCTTCACACTTTTGGTTTTTGTCATTGTAATAGTCTTCAAAATCTTTACTTCATTCATGAGTGAGTCTTTCCATTTCTAGTGAGTCTAAGTCGAGCAAGGAACTGAGAGATGTTTCTCCTTTTTGAAAGTGTAGTGATCTAGGAGGTACCTTTGATTCATTATAAAAATGATTGTTGCATCTTGTGCTAACCATGAAGTTGTATCTCAACTTTTTCAAAGCTTCCAGATAGTGTCAAGTGATTGTGTCTAGGTAGAAGTGTTGTTTGTGTTTTGGTGAAAGTAAATGATTCTAGTGTCAAAGGGTTAGAATGCCCTATTAGTGAGTTGGGAATCAAGTTGTTTTGAAAAGTGAATAGACCACACATATTGAGACTAATTGTGAGAGACTGATAGGAAATGCAAGGTAGATGTCTAAAAAATTATTGAAACTGTGACAGAGAAACCAGAAAAAGGCAACAGGACCAGACTAAGGGGCCAAAAGGGTATCCAATTTTTCCAAAGTTTTTTGAGAAAAAAATCTACACGTGACCACTATCTTAGATGCGAGCTAGGAAATATAGGATGCAAGCCTCTGATGAGCTAAATGTGACCTTTCTTCCTAGATACGATGCAATGCTAACCAAATGTGATTCAGGATACCAGATGCGATCTTGCACAACCTAATGCGAGCCAAGAAAGACTAAAAATGGTTGTTTGTTGTTTTGTTAATTGGGTGTCTAATTTGTCTGATAATAGGTTATTTTTGCATCTTTCCAGTGAGTGAAAAATATCGAATGTAGCCAAAGGATTGAATTTTGTTGCTTGTTTGAATGACTTATCTTGTTAATGAACTTTCAGACACATCAAGTTGATTTGCATTGTTAGGGGTAAACATACACATCCTTACACCCTATTTTCTAAGTAGAGGATGAAAATCCTTTCTCATAGACTTAGGTACACACTCAAATGCTAATCAAAATATGGCCATCACCAAGCATGCAATGGCTCTAGTCATGATCCCATATTAGCCAAATCCAAACGCAAGTGAGGGCATGATATGATGAGTATCATGGGGCAATTACTTTTTGCCTTGCACAAGGATTATCACCCTTTCAGGGATGAATTGGGTAGTTTGGACTATAAAGTTCATTATTTATGATGGGGAAATCCATTCAAAACCATCTCCCATAGAATTGCACAAAAAAAAAATGAGGCGTAAAGCCCTATGAGTACTCAAATAGGTATAGTATCACAAGAAAGATTCAAGCGGCTCCGCTCTACACATACCCAAACATGTTCAAGAAATGATGTCAAAATTCCAAAAAAAAAAATTATTCCATCTTCCGAGGCTTTGGCCTACGAGGAAGAAATTATTTATAGTGAGTTGGAAGGGTTGGCATAAACCTGTCCTCACTTGGGTCATCCTGGGAGATTTTTTCCTCAACCGGAAGGCCCTCTACTGTTAAATAAGCATACAAAGGATTGGCGAGTGTAGGATTTCTAGATTTATGTTTCTTCAAAATAAGAAGAGCATACTCTCCTAGTCCATGCCATTTTCTCCTAAAATCACGTCAAGCAAGGTTCTTTCCCTCAAATGTTGTCACTCAAAGCTCAATCCCCCATATTGAGTTTTTGATTCCCCCACTTAAAAGGAAGATAAAATCCCCTAGTGATACTAAGTAGTAAGCTTGAGTTTGATTTTAAATTCCTATTTTAAGAAAGCATAAATCATTTGAAAATAAAATTTATATTTGTTCAATTTCCCCAAATTAGGTGATTTGCTTGTTCATTTACTTCTCCAAATTTCGACAATGACTTTGCTTTGTTATATTTTTCCACAAGATTTAATACTTTGATTGTTCAATTACCTTTTCCAAAAGGGAAATTTAAATGATGAGATTGTTCAATTTTTCTGACAATAGTTTAATGATTTGCTTGTTCAATTACTTTTGCCAAAATGAACTTTAGACAATGAGTTTGTTTGTCTTGTTCAGTTACTCCAAATTCCTCTCAAATTTTAAACCAAATTTTGAATTTCTGATTTTCCTTGAAGGAAAAGAGCATACTAACTTGATTGATTTAACAAGTGATTAGAAAGTGTTCTTAAGTTATAACTTGGAATAATTTGAAGAACAAGTTAATCTATTAAAACCCTGCAAACCACAAGTTATCAAAGCCTTTCCACCTTCTTATTAGCAACCTGCAAGCAAGAGTTAGGCTATTTAAAGAGAAAAATCACAATAGATCAAGACATTAGTGGTTAGGCAACCGTATTTTCAAAATTCTAAACTAGATACGAGCCTAGAAATACGGGAAATGACCTTATATACCATATGCAAACCTTTGCACTAGATATGATAGAACACAGACCAGATATGAGCCTTTACTAAAAATAATCCAAGATTTTATGGATGTGATTCTGGAAATCTAGGGTACGATAAAATATCCTATGTTGCGATAAAATATCCCAAATATGAGCCTTTATGACCAAAAATGATTCTAAACATGGAATATGAGATCACAAATTAGCCAAAAAAGGTTAGGAAATGAAAGAAAATGTGGGTTATTGCCCCACGGTGGGCACCATAAATGTGTGTGTGATTTTATATACCTATTAAGAAAGACACAACACTTCAATAGATCATTATAATAGTAAAAAATCTTAAAAAAGTAAGGGTTTGACATAAATCACTAAAATTGACCTATTGCTTCCTATCTAAGAAGAGTTTGAAGAATGCATTAATATGCCCTTAGATTATGCATTTATCAGTGACATATACAACCTGCAATGGAAGATTCAAATGAAAATAATATAATGTGCTCAAGAAAAGTCCATTTTAACCTCAAGATGAAAGAAAAGATTATAACAATGCAAATAAGAAATAAGCTAAAATGCAATATAAGTCCCTAAAATATGAGCAACATAAGTTTTCTCTTTCAACTCTCCAAATATGGGCATCATAAGAATGCTTTTAACTCCAAAAATTAAGGGCCATTTGTGCTCAAAATTCATCCAATTTATAGAAGAAATGGAGGAATGGGGGAATTATTGAGAAGTGAAAGCCATTAATGAGGATGTAAGACTCATTAATGTGGAGTGTGGAAGAGAATGTGTAAGAGACATTAATGCTTCATTTATGAAAGAATTAATGAGGTATGGGTGAGGGTTTAAGAAGCATGGGTGAGGGTTTAAGGTCAAGCTTGAGAACTTTGACTTTTGGGAGTGGGTTGAATTTCTAATCACAAAATTAGGAATATGACATCATTAGGAAGTGGGTTAGGATGAAATTAAGATTGGAAGTAGGCTTAGCATGGGTGAAGTGGTTGGGATTAGTTTGAACCCAGGGTTAAGGTGGTTGAGGTAGGTTAGGTTAGAGGGAATATTAATGAAATAAATTTTATTTAATATATTCATTCAATAATAGGGAAATTAATTATTTAAGCTTTTGATTGCTTTTGATAATAAACTAGGACTATAGCCAATTAATTAGATTAATTTAGGATAGGGGATAAGCTTTTGCAAGTGATGAGGTATAATTAGGATTTTATTTAATTCCTTTTAAATTAATTTCCTTAGCCATGTTTTGATTTGAATTGAATTGATTTGATTGGATTAGCTAAAAAAATTAATGTAAATTAGTGATTAAATCACTTAGGAAATTAAATTTGATTTGGATGAATTATGCCAGCCAATTCAAGAGTTGTTTTGACGTAATTGGGGGTATGATCACACTTAGGGAAAATAGGGTCTATAGTTAGAGCATACCAATTTAGGGTGGTTACAATGGGAAATTTTATGCCATGGATACTAGATCTATACCTGTTGTTGGTATCATGAAAAATGTAGAATTTAAGTTTCCTTCTTGTCCTGCTGTATCATATAAAATTGATATTACTGTGGTTGAATTACTTGCTAATTATGGAATAATTTTATCTAGAAAATGGTCTAATTTAGTAGATGGTCATATTAAATTAGATTTATCTTATTCTACTATTCTAGTGGATGACAGGGAAATAAGGATTGATAGGGAACCTAGATCATCTTACATTATTGAAGATGTTGACCCTTATCTAATAGTTAATTATTACCAATCAAACATGGAGAATTTCTAGGTAAGTATTGCTAAACCATCTCTTAGAAATAATGATCAAATTGGAATATATGAGTAGGAAGATCCTCTAGGGTTATGGAAAATTTATTTTTATGGGGCATGTAGCAAGGAAGTTAATGGAGTTGGAGTTGTCTTCATTTCTCCATCTGACAAACTTTTTAAACATTCCTTTATGTTGACCTTTGAATGCACTAACAACATTGTCGAATATAAGGCACTTTTTTTGGGATTAAGAGTTGTAAATAGAAATGGAATTAAGGTACTTATAGTATGTGGTGATTCATATTTATTTTTTGCTCAAATAAGAAATAAATTGGTTACTAGAAATCCAAGGTTAAAGCAATATAAAAATCTGGTATGGGATCTTATTGAACTATTTGATGTATTTTCGAGTAAATGGATAGATAGATCACAAAAAAAATTAGTTGATCTCATGGCGAACTTATCCATTAGGTAGAATGATATCCATTTTAGTGAGACTGTGTAGGTAGAGATGAAAAATAGGCCAGTCATAACAAATAATGTTCAAAATTGGCATATTTTTTAGGATGATAAATATGCGGACTAGTTAATTGATTGGAATGGTTATGTAGAAAAGGAAAATGATAGAGATATTGTTTTTGGGAAGGAGGTGGTTCAACTCAAGATAAAAAAAAATCTCAAAAGGTCTTGTAGCATTGGAAAGGGTGTTTGATGAGAAGGAAAGTTTCCAAGCAAAGAAGTCTATTGTAGTTTCTAATGAAGTGAAGAAGGTATATCTTGGAAATGAGCACAATCCAAAGGATATCTTCATAGGAAATAAAATCACTCCCAAGATCAGGTCTAATATGATTGCCTTGTTAAGGAAATATAGGTATGTTTTTTCATGGTTATATGATGAATTAAAAGCCTGTAAAGAAAACCTATTTCAACATGAGATACCATTGAAATATGACACCAAACCTTTTAGACAAAGGAGAAGGCCAATAAACCCTACCCTTGCTCCTAAAATGAAAGAAGAATTAGTCAAGCTAAGAGATGCAGGGATAATAAGGCCTATTAGACATTCAACATGGGTATCTAACCTTGTTCCAGTGAGAAAGAAAAATGGAGACATAAGGCTTTGTTTTGATTTCAGGAACTTTAATGTATCATCTCTAAAGGATAACTATGCTTTTCCTAACATGAAAGCCTTGCTACAAAAATTCATTGGAAATGAACTCTTATCCATGAAGGATGGGTTTTCAGGGTACAATCAAGTGAAGGTCAAGGAGGAGAAAGTTCTTAATTTTTGCAGGATGTTGATGGACTCTCAAAAGTTCCCAGTTCATGGGAAATACTTGAAACATTTATTTTCTTAAAGAAATATAGTGATTTTTTTCTTTCCTTTTGCATAATGTTAATAGATTTAGGTTTTTTAGGTAGGTGTTTCTTATGTTATTTTCACCTTTCTTGTTTTGATGTTCTACTTTTCTAGAGATTGTTGATTTCTCACTATGCTCACATGAAGCATACGTCCTCAGTAAGAGCCACTAGTGGAACCCTAATTTTTACAATTTTAAGGTGCCATATTCCTTACCCTTGAATGATTTTTTATGTGTAAATCATGTGTATTCAAGGATATTATTATCCCAATAAACTAGTTTTTAAATGCATTTGGTTAAGCTCTCATGTATGTATTTGTATACTTAGGGTTTCTCCAAGGTAAGCATTGCTCTAAAATATGGTTTTATTAGTTTGAGTAATACTTATGCATTCTCAGTAAATTTGCATGCCTTTTATAATGTTTCCAAATTCCTTTTTACTACTAGCAGTTGACACTTTATCTTTATTTTGCAGGTTGTTCCTACCAAAAATTCATATTTCATCTAGCAATGATTACATTCACATCTTTAAATGGTGGTTGTTGATTAATTTTAATCTCCCTGCATCAGATGACTTTTGTGAGTTGATTATTTTTCACAATAAAGAATCATACCTAGGCCAATGAAAAACCTCCAAGCCATCAAGAAGCACCATGTTTCACCAATCTAAACACTTGGCATCATCTTGTAGTCCCAGGTAGATTATCTGTCATGCACTTTCTATCCCATGATCATGGGAACTATCAATCTTTATTAGGAGGTTAATGTTGGAATTAATGGGAAGTAGTACTAAGAGGGGAAGGGTGAATCAATACCTCTAAAGATTTTAACACCTTACACAACTCATCATTAGTAATATTTCAATTCTAATTTACCAACCATTACTGTTATTCTCTCTTATGTATACATTGTTTGATCATAATCTTTATTAGTTTTCTATCATTCATAGAAACATTCATGAAATTGATAAACACATAACACAAGATATTGTATCGTAGAAAACTCTTGTTAGGAAGTAAAAACTATGGTGGGGATGGCACCCACAAAACTTCACTATCTGTAGAATGGAAGGGAGCCAGTTAAGGCTTACAATTTGATCACTTGTGATGATATACCCTGTTAAGAGTATTAAGGTGGAGACCTATTAAGATCTTCTCTATTAAGAGCTTTAACAACACTAATTTAAGTGTGCACTCAGTTATGAGAATTACAATAGGATGGTTAAGCCCACCTTTCTTGAAAGGATTTCATTAGTGTACTACACTTGTTAGAATGAGTACAAATGTTGACCTGACTGTATGCAATCTACTATTTCTAATTTACAGATCCATTAAAGCTTTTACAATAATAATATCACCTTAAGTGATTGATGAATACCTTTTCTTTGCTTGTCGGTAGCCTCTGTTATGTTCTTGAAAAGTGATTTGATTCTGTTTGTGTTCTTCTGGATGAATTCTCTATCTGGTCTTTAGTTTCTCTCCGTGGCTACTATCTTCATTGATCAACTCATTTTTTCAATGGATTGAGCATCTATTTATACAAGTATTTGACCTATCTTGGAATTTATGTATTACAATGTTAACTCTTAGATCCAAGGTATACAACTTGACCTTGATCTTTAGTTTGCATGTTTTAAAATAGTAAAACTAATTAAAAAATAAAAATTACATTGCTTCCTCCGCACATAATGGATTTAAAAGAAAATCAAGAATCTATAAATACAACTTCAGTGATTTATCTGACATGGAAAGTCAGATCCACTTTTTGTGGTATGTAACTGACTGTCGGTTCTTGGTCATCGGTTTGAACTTGCAGTCTGTCGATTTTCCTTTACTAAACTGTTCATCGGGTTCCTCTCTTTGTTGTTCCGTCGGGTAGCACTGTTGTTACTCATCGGGTATCTTTTACCTTTTTTTTTGTCATCGGATAACACTTAACAATGTTTTTTGGGTGACCTTGGCGTCAGATAGTGTTGTGCCCTGTCTGTCGGTGTAGAGTAAACTGATGGTGCATATCATGTTTTTCTCTAAGCATACTAATGGAAAAATATAATGCCTTCAATCTCCCCCTTTGACATTAGTATCAAAAACTGATATGTGCATAATACTAAACTCTTTTGGTATGTATACACCATGTTTATATCCTTGTCATAATATGAATTCCCCTTACTATGTGCATCGGTATAGTGTATGTATATGTACATGTATACTATTTATTCGCTGTATGTACATTATTTCCCCTTTCTTCCACTATACATATGATTTCCTCCTTTTAACTAAGGTGATGTACATATCAAATTCCCCTTTTCTTTGATACTGATGAAAAAAATGTACAACTTAGAATATGCCAAAATTGTGACAAAAATGTGCAACTTAAAATGTGTCAAAAATATTAGAATAGGTATTTTTGATATCTTCCAGCAGTTTCTCCCATTTTTCTTTCAATTGTTCTAGTGCCATGTGTTGTAGCTCTAGTCTTGTGTGCATATCATAAATGTTGTCTAGGATAGACATTTTAGGGGTGGCAATTAGAGTATTTTCCTATATCATATTTTGTTGCAGGAGTGTAAGTGTCAATAAGAGCTTAACTTGGAGCTCATTGACCTCATCTCTATATTTCATCTCTACAAACTGAATGTCCTCTCTTTGTTTCCTAGCCTATATGATTTGTTCATTGTGCAATTTAAGTGCTTCTTCTGTGTTGGCTAGATTTTGTGCACTGGACTTAAGATCAACATCTATTTTTGCTATCTTTTCAGTATACTCCTGAGTGAGTAGCTCTAAAGTGCACAATTTCTTTATTAAGGTAACAACTTCTGACATAATTAGATCAATTGTACTTACCAATCCAGATAGCTTGACCTTTTTCAGTGCCACTTCCTGGCTTATTTTCTCTACGAGCTTGAATTAATACTTTTGTTCAAGTCTCTCTTCCATATCCTTCTTAGCATCAGTATTCTAAGATGTTATTGCATCTATGAGTATAACCAATTGATCAAGAATTGGAGATTTTTGATCAATATCTATGTCTGGTACAATCTGTTGAAGTATATTTCTTGCTACTTCTAGTACCTTGGCCTCTTTTTCTTCTCTCTTCAGCTTGTCTTGTATAGCTTTTCTTTCATAGAGCCTTGCATATTTTGTCAATGCTTTCAGATCCAATGTTCTTGGATCACAGACTGGAATCTCAATAATTTCATCCAGAGTTACTGTATTCTTATTTCTTCCTTTCTTCTTCTTTGAGATTTGAGGGGATGCAGAATTATGAACTACCATAGCTAGTTCATTTGTTTGTTCTGAATTTCTTGGTGAAGGTTTTGTAGATGATGCATCTTCTGTCTTCTTCTCTATGGGAACCTATTGGTTATGTGAAGATGTCTCTTCATTAACCTTGGGTGTTTCTGCAGAATGTGCTCCTGATTTCTTTTCTTTTTCATCCTTCTTTCCTTCTTCACCTTTCTCTGAAGGCTTGTCCCTTATTTCCTTTTGAGTTTCTTCCTTATTCTGATCAGTAGATGTATCTTTCTGATCATTGATTACATCTTTCTATGTAGTTTTATCTATTTTTCCTTTGGCTTCTTCATCACCCTTGTCTTTGGGTGTGCTTATTTCCTTTTCATTTGATCCATTATTGACCTCTAGTATGTTTATTTCCTTCATTAGCACAAGCATGTTACTTTGAGTTGTGGCTTGGGATTTGTCAGTATTTGTGTCTTTCTCATTAGTTAGAGCCTTGTTAGTAGTGACATCCTCATCTTTTTGTATATCTTCTGCAAGGTCTTGCACTTTTGAGTGCATGATTGAAGTGTCTTGCACTTGTTCATCAACAATGTCACTTATCTTACCATCTAATGTCTGCAGTACTTGATGGATTTTTTGATCCTTAAGTGTGATAAATATTACATCATCTTTCTTCTTTGGATCATTGTCAAAATCATAGTTAGTGATATCTTGGATATTATCATCCATGCCTGTATCTAAGTTAATAGGTTCATCACCACTTTCTTGATTGTCCAGAGCAATATGTTGAGGAATTGCATTATCTGTCTCCTCCTCTCTATGAGGTATGTTTGTGAGAAGTAATTGCTTCTGAACACTTGTTGACTCTGCCGGTAGATCCAAGAGTTGTCTCCATTTTGTTTCTATCATTGAATCCAGTTCTATAAACTTGTTCTCTAGTACTTTGTAAGCCCTTATTTTGGCTACAAATTTACTTGAGTGTTTCTTTAGTACTTCTCTTATCTCTTCAACTTTGGATTCAGGAGGCATTAGTCTCACAAGTACTCATTCTCTTTCTTCTCTCTCTATTTGCAAGGCATATGACCACTATTTGTATACCCTTTTACCTAGCTCTTCAGGTATTTGATTTACAAATTTTGTAGGGGCATACTTGTTCTTGATCATTGATTTTATCAATCCCTCTTGTATTTTATTTTGATCCTCTGGATTTAGTGTATCCCATTGTCTGATATTTTTATCAGTCATTATGCCATGAGTAGAAATTGATTTGGCAACTTCATCTACCGTTTGATTTCTGAAGTTATTCTTTACTACATCTGGCTCATCATCTTTGGTGACATCCAAGTCAGCCTTTGTCCTAACAAACCTTTTTCTCTTCTTTGGTGGTGTGGTTTTGACAGGTTGTTGTCTTTTTCTTTTTGTTGGCTGCTTCCTCATATAGGTCCTTACTTGACCTTTCTTAAGTGGTGTGGTATCGGTTGTAGCAGTTTGACTTATTGTCCTTTGCTTCTTTGTAGGATGTGGAGATGGAGGTGTATCAGATTCAGTAGCCTCTGTATCTGATTTCTTTTCTTCTAGTTCTTCATCGATGGTGCATTGTTCTTCGGTTTCCTCCTATTGATCCTACTCTTCGTCTGAGACCAATAGAATATTCTTGAGATTCTTAACCATTTTATCCTTCTTGTTTACAGTCTTCTTGCCTTCGAGGCCTTGTTTTATCTTAGATTTGGCCTCCTCATATGTTCTAAACCTTGGTTGTTTCTTATCAACGGGCTCATTGATTAGTACCTCAATTGCACTTGTAGCTTGATCAATATTGATCTCATATTCTAATGGTGCTAACCAAGCTATTCTTGGTACAACTGATTTGATATGTGTGTAGTCTGTGTCTGCCATGAAACATATCTCATCTTTGTTTTTTTCAACTAGTTGATCAGGAATCCTAGTTCTTTCCATCATCTTTTCCTTGAACTCAAGGAAGTATGTAGACATAATAGACTCAAATTTGTCTCCTAGTGACTTAATCAGTTCACTAATCTGTTGGGTTACCGGTTTGGTAGTGTCCCATACAAATTTTCCTACTTAAGGAAAGTATTCTTGAAAATAGAAAAAATGTACACATGATAATTGATCCAAACTTAAATGTGTTGCTCTTTGTAGACATTATTTTGATTATATTCTCATCAAGTTGTTTCAATAGGATCTCACAAAAATCCATCTGAATTCCTTTTGTTACAATCTTGTAAGTTGTGTTTATTGTTGTTGTAGAAATGTTGTTCATTCTGCTAGCTTGAAAATTTTTGTACCCTATAACACATGCACCAAATTTTAGCTCTCCGTCAGTGATTGTGTTCACTTTGAGACCTCTGTTGTCTCCTTCTTCATTGGTGAGTTTTGTAACTTCTTTCATGGATGGATGCTTGTGTGCCCTAGGCTTGTCAGTTATTGGATAACCAGTGACAGTGTGAAGAACATCCTTGGTTATTTTTTGTGGTTGATCTAGCCATAGTTTTTTGTCATGCATCCTTCTTAAGACTAACCTAATCCATTCTATTTTGAATTCCCTTAGGAAATGTAGGACATTGGTTAACCCTTTGAACTCCAAGTGTTTGTGATCTTCTTTTAGTTTTCCTTCGGCATCACATAGCTTCTTGAAAGCTTCATCCATTTCAAGATCACCTAATTCTACAATCTTGTAGTGACTATAAGACATAACATCTTCTATGAGAAAAAACCTAGGCAGAATTCTTTAAAGTGCGTTGGCTTCATTGGGTTTTGATGCAATTTCTAGATAGATTTTGTACTTAGGTTCTACACATGTGCTATTCTTGATCAGTTTTACCACATTCCTCTTATCATTCTTTATCTTAGCAGTTCTTGATGTGGTTGCCATTGTATTTCAAGTTTCTAGGGTATTCTTGAAATTAGGGCTTTCTTGATAAAATAATGACAGAGATCTGTCGGTGCCTTTGGTACTTACTTCAATTCACAATAGTGATGAAGGATCTATTTTCTGTGTGCTAAATTTATCTGGAGACACTTCTTCTTTCTACTCTTTAATCGCTTGGTTTTTGCTCTACTTTCTCTTCAAATCGTGGGTGGAAAATGAAGTTGTCCCATTGACTATTTATAGACTTTTTGACCTAAGTCTTTGCAATAAATGCTCAACAAATCATTGGGATGTGAAGACGGGTTTCATCAGGAGGATGTTTCAAATCATCATCGATGAAGACATGATTCTTTAGGCAATTGTTAACCACTTTGATTTTATCAACAGATATCAGTATTCTATCATGACCCTTTCTAAACTTTGCTTTCTTACCGATGGTCATTGGGTTACTAGTTGATCGACAATTTTTTGGTAAGTGTAAATAACTCATTATTGTGTTCACCGATGATTTTTAGTAAGTGTTTACTGATGGTGTTGCATTCTCAGATTAGTAACAAGTAAAGTAATATGCATCTTTGGATTATGTAGATTTTGACTATCTATCAATTTGTATAATGGAAATGATACAAAATATAACTTGGTATAGTGCACTTCCATACTTAATTGTTCAGCTCAAGTGGAGTTGGTGGTGTCACTAGATCCATTGGATGGGGTGTCACCATTTGCATTGATTGGCCTAGCTTCATCATTATTTGAAGCTTTTATCCACATTTTGTCTCTTTCCCTCCAGATATCTTCAATGGTGTTTCTATTGGGATATGTGCTTGTTTCTGTCAATCAATCTTTGCAATCTTTTTTGAGATGACCAACTTTATGATAGTGTAAGCATGCCATTCTGGGTTTTGACCAGCCTCTAGACCTTTTGGTCCATGCTCTCATGCAATTTGTAGAAATGTGATCATATCTACCGCATGTTGTACCATTTTTCCAAGTGTTGTAATCCCATACATATTGATTACCGATTCTGTTTGGTTGATAAGGAACTTCTTTACCTTTTGGCTTCCATGCTTGCTTTTTCTTTTTCTAGCATTCTTTAGATGTGTGCCCATTCATCTTGCATGTAGGAAAATATTTGTCCATGTAGGTTTCCTTCTTTGGTTTTTCTATCTTTCTCTTGCATTCATAAGCCTTATGTCCTTTCTTGTTACATTTATAACAAAATCCTATGAATGAAGATGTAGGTGTAGATTTAGGAGTACCTTTCATTTTACCTCTACATACATTTGATGTGTTCCCTTGCTTTCCATAGTTCTTGCATGATAGCTTTCTTTGCCTTGGATTTTCATAGACATTATTTGGATTTGATGATTCTCCATTTTCAGTAAAGCCTATACCATTGTTGTTGTTGAATCTTCGTTGTCCTTCAAGAAAGTCATCCATTCTTTTATTTCTTTCTTCAGCCTTTATGATAATCTCATTATGTTGTTTTTTAATTATAACCTCATGCTTTATCTTTTCATTTTCATCTCTTTGTTCACCAATAATCTATATTCTTTCAATGAGTTCTACATTTATTCTATTTTCTTCTTGACTCATAAGGATAATCTAATTTGTGAGATCATGGTGATGCTCAGCATGTCTTTGAATTTCCATTTCCTTTTCTTGTAGTTTCTCTATAATCCTTCTTCTATCATCAATAGCAAGTGTTCTCTCTATTTCAGCTTGTCTAGTAGAACTCATCACATCAATCATGTTAGGAATAACAGTCCACAATACAATTGAGAGGGGAGGGGGTGAATCAGTTGTGCAATAGATTATTAAAATTTAAAATTTATGAATCATAACATCAAAATTAAATAACATAGTAATTACCAACACCATAACACAATGTTTTTTGTCGAGGAAACCCTGTTAAAGGTAAAACCCCGGTGGGAATTAACACCCACAAAATAATGTACTGAGAGTATAATATCCCTGTTAAAAGATATTAGCCCTGTTAGGAGATTTTTATTATATTACAGTACACAATCCCTGTTAGGAGATAGAACCTATTAGGATTCAATGAAAGTAGTAGGCTCACTGCCCAAAGAAGGTTAAAGCCGCCCTTAAGGATTCACAATCCGCATCAACTGTATACATCAAATACACAATCCATTGAACTATCTGATAGCAACTATCTTTGCTTGGTCAGTTCCAATGAAGTACCAACTCTACTCTCTATCCAGCAGTCAAGCTTCCCAGCTTCACAAATCTTTTCTCTTTTCTTTCTCTAGCACACTTTTCACAAATGAAAAGATCACTCATATATACCCTCTTACAATAACTCATTAGGTCGGCCAGTTAAGCTTTCCTAATACATAATTAACTAGGTCGGCCAATTAAGGCTTCCCATCATACAAATAATTACATAAGCCCTTTCTAAGATACACACAGTACCTATAACAAGTATACAATATTTATAATTCATTACAAATACTTCTAGATCCTCAATCCATGCTCAAAATTAATTTCCACACGTTACAAGTCTGAAGTCGGCTAAGAAATAAGTCTTCTCCAGAACACACACCACAACTGATGTCATCAGTACCCAAACATAAATCGAACTCAACCCATTTCACCATCATATGTCGGCTCTCCATTAGTAAGCTTGCAAGTTCTGAAACATCTTCCTCAACAAGATATGCCCAAAACACAAAGACCTTCTCTGTCTAGAATCACAGTCACAGTCCAGAAAAAGTCTTTACTAAAATAGCTATAACATCCATGATATGAAACATAAATTCAAGTGGCCTTATATGTAAGGTCAAAACTTAGTCTTTTTCTTAAATCCAACTTCACTCATTCTGGCTCATCCGTACAGTGTCCGTACATGCCTTCTAGTCAAGTAACTAGTCTGTCTTCTTTCACAGAAATATATGTTGACATCAGTGACAAAACATGAGTATCAACAACATGATTAGTACCAAAAAATGATATCATCCAATAATATCCCCATTTGGTATTGATGGAAACATATGCGAAAATCCATATGCATCAACCCAAAAGTACTCTCTCTTTACAATCTTCTCAATATCCTCAACAAATCTCCCCAAAATAGTAGGGACTTTCACATAGATTCCTTCCCCCTTTGGTCGCAATGGAAAAGGTTCCCAAAAATCATCTGTAGTCTTTGGTAAGGTGTAGCTTTGTCAAATATTCATGTCCAATCAGGTGCAAGATCACCCAAATGTGCTCCATAGTGTTCTCCTATGATCACTCCCCCTAAGGAGTATATCCATACATCAAGTCCAGAGAATAATATAGCTCTAAGATCCACTGGACTAATGCATATCTGCATCAATTAATTACCACTGGGAGGGTCCATCACCCCAAGCATGCCTCTGAGGTATTAAAAATCATCTTTTGTAAAAGGTTTAGTAAATATATCTTCTATCTGTTCCTTTGTGCTTATGTACTCCAGTTTAATCTCCTTTGCAGCTACCTTCTCCCTCAAGAAATGATACTTGATAGAAATATGTTTAGTCTTTGAGTGCATTATAGGATTCTTCAACATGTTTACTATACTTTTATTATCACAATGAATAACCACTGGCTCCTTGAAAATTATTCCAATATCTTCCAGCATTTGTTTCATCCAAACAACTTGTGTATAATTTATTGCACCAACTACATATTCTGATTCAACAGTAGATTGAGCAATACAGTTCTGCTTCTTACTTAACCAAGAAACCAATCTCTTCCCAAGGAAAAATGTACCACCACTTGTGCTCTTTCTTTCATCCACATTACCTGCCCAATCTGCATTAGTAAAAGCCTACAAAGTAAAATCATCATATTTTTCATACCACAATCCATATTCCATAGTTCCTTTCAAATATCTGAAGATTCTTTTCACAGCAGCAAAATGTGTTTCTTTAGGATCTGCTTGATATCTAGTCACAATTCCAACTGCATTAGTAATAGCTGGTCTAGTGTGTGTTAGATATTGTAGACCTCCAATCATTGATCTATACTTAGTCTGAACAACACTCTGAGTCTCATCATCACTAGTTAGTTTGTTTCCAGTCACCATAGGTGTTCCAATAGGTTTACAATCTTCCATTCCAAACTTTTTCAACATTTCCTTAAGATACTTGGTCTAAAATATAAAAATGCCATTCTTTCTTTGATTAATTTGCAAACCAAGAAAATATTTCATCTCACCAATCATAGACATTTCAAACTCATTCTCCATTTCTTTAGCAAATTTCTTACTCATTTTGTCATTACCTCCAAAAATGATATCATCAACAAAAACTTCTATAATCAAGATTCCATCTTCATCAGTTCTTAAATACAAATTATTGTCAGCATTACCTTTTCTGAAACCAAGGTGAAGTAGATATTTGTCCAGTCTTGCATACCATGCCCTTGGTGCTTGTTTCAATAAATACAATGCCTTCTTTAATCAGCAAACCATGTTTTCATCATTTGTCAAAGGAAACCCATCAGGTTTCTCAATGTATACCTCTTCCTCTAGATCACCATTTAGGAATGCTAGCTTCACATCCATCTGATACACTTTAAAGTCTTTATGTGTAGCATAAGCAAGAAATAGTCTCATAGCTTCCAATCTAGCAACATGAGAAAATGTCTCCTCATAGTCTATACCTTCTTGTTGTGAGTAGCCTTTACAAACCATTCTAGCCTTGTTTCTTACCACTGTACCTTTCTCATTCATATTGTTTCTGAAAACCCATTTAGTGCCAATCACATTTTTGTTCTTAGGTCTTGAAACCAATTCCCAAGTATTGTTCTTCTTAATCTGCTCAAGTTCTTCTTCCATAGCTTTATTCCAAGATTCATCTCTACATGCTTCATCATTAGTCTTTGGTTCAACTTGAGAAATCAAACAAATATCTTCTCTAGCCTTAGATCTAGTCATTATACCTTTACCTATATCACCAATAATCTAATCTTCAAGATGGTTCTTCTTAACATACCTTGGTGTCTTCTGTGGCTCAGTATCTTTAATCTGTTCATGTTCATCTTCATTTTCAGTCATCAGAGGTTCATTCTCAATCATCAAAGGTTCTTCAGGTTCTTTAGTAACTTCTTTTTTTTTGTAATCTGATCACAGTCATACATTATTTCCTGAATTTGGAACTTTTCATCTATCTTCACATTGGCGCTTTCAATCAACTTTCTTAATCTCAGATTAAAACATTTGTATTCTTTCCTTTTAGTAGAATAACCAAGAAATATTCCTTCATCACTTCTAGCATCAAATTTTCCAATCTCATCATCTCTTCTAATATAACATTTACTTCCAAATATTCTAAAGTATTTCACATTAGGTGTATGATCAAACCATAATTCATAAGGAGTCTTACTTGTACCTTCTTTGATTTGAATTTTGTTCAGTGTGTACACAACACTCCCAACTACTTCTCTCCAGTGAACATGTGATACATTTCCTTCCAAAATCTAATATAGTTCTATTTCTTTTCTCTGCTATCCCATTCTGTTGTGGAGTTCTAGGGGCTGAAGTCTATTTGTGTATTCCATTCTCTTCACAGTATGTATTGAATAGTTCTGAAGTAAACTCTCCTTCTCTGTTTGATCTCAAACATTTCATCTTTAAACTAGATTCATTCTCAACTTTTGCCTTGAATAGCTTGAATTTGTCAAATGCCTCTGATTTCTCTCTCAGATATGTAACCCACATCATTCTAGAAAATTCATCAACAAAAAGTATAAAATACTTTTCACCATAGTATGATCTTGTTCTTGTAGGACCACACAGATCTGTATTCACCATATCCAAATTTCCTTTTGAAGAATAGGCCTTTCTCTTGAAATTGCTTCTAGTTTGTTTCCCCATGACACATTATCTACACATAGTGTTAGATGGATTCACAATTCTAGGTATATCTCTTACTACTTTTGTCATACTTGCCTTCATAATGTTATCAAAATTAACATGACAAAATCTTCTGTGCCATAACCAATTGTCATCAACTTTAGCAATAAAACAAGTAGATTCAGATGTGTTAAGTTCAAATACATTACCTCTGGATTTAGAACCAGATGCTATGAAGTCTCCTATCTTACTCTTGATAGAACATTTCCCATTAATGAAATTCAGTTGATAACCCTTATGTTGTAAAGATTGCTACAATGTAGACAATTATTATTTTTTCATTAATGTCAAACCTTAACTGGTGAGACTATTGATGTATGTTTGAGTACCTCATCCATTGATTGATGAAGATTTGAAGAGAATGGGATAACAAGAAGACCAAGGAAATGGTTGAGTTATGAGTATAAACCAGGGCACTTGATCATCTGGCACTTTGGAAAAGTGATATGTTGTTTATCTAGCACTGACAGTTCACTGGAAGGTCAATGTCTAGCAAAGAAAAGTTGATGCCGAGCAAAGAAAAAGGTGATGCTTGGCAAAGCAAAGATGATGCCGAGCGCCAGTGAAATTTTGAGGGAGACAGTGAAATGCTGAGCATTAGTATTTTGTTTATTGATGAGATTTGAGATCTATGACTGACATAATTGATTTTATTAGGATATGCATTATTAATTAAGATTGGTCCATATGCATTTAATGCATGAGAAACCATTATTAGTGCATGGATTCAATGGTTAATTCATGACTATATTAGAGAAGCAAATTAAATGTAAAGATGGAAAGATATATTAGATCTGACCTAACCTAAGATCTGCAATCTTGATTAAGTGGCAAAAGATTTATTTGACCTAAATGAAGAGTTATATTATAACCTACTATGGTTATTGTTAAGATATTGAAGTGGAATGAAAAGTGTTGCATGGTTAATTGATTGATTGGAAAGATCTAAGTAGAGAAGGTTGAACAAAGAAGCAGAGAGAGATTGCTTGATAGATTTCCAAGCAGATCTGAAGTTTGAGATGAGAATGGAGGCCACTCAGTGAAATAGCATTAGAGATGAAACTAGATCTGGAATTGCAAAGTAAGTTGTATGAATCAGATCACACCTACTGATTACTTTCTAACCATTGTATTAGTTTAAATCCTTTAACCAGGTTGGCCTAATAGTCATTGTATAAATCCTTTGAACAAGGTGACATTTAGATTGGAATGTTCTAATTCCTATAACAAGGCCACTCCTAACAGGGTGATTAAATCCTTTAACTAGGTCACATTTGACAGTGTGTTTTGTAACCTTTAACAGGGTTGGCTCCTCACAGGGCATTACTTCAGAAGAGTAAAATTTTGGTAG